>JABFPN010002897.1:0-20159 GCA_022817305.1 Leptoteleia sp. ZL-2020
CCACTATGGCTCGACTGTGGCTCCTGGCCACATCCCACAGTCGATCCATTGTGGCAACATGTGTGGCTTATTGTGGCCAAGACTGTGGGCTCCCGCATGCCACAGTCTTAGCCACAGTGCTGCCATAGACTCTGCCACAATGTTTTTTCCACGCGGGACAATATCAACCTTAATCTTCATTTTTGTAAACTTTATTAAGTATGATATTAAAATTGTTATACATTTGTCTTATTTAATAAATTATTTGTAATTTATAATGATTACGATAACAATAATTGCAATTCAAAAATCGTAAAAGAAAAACATTAATTCTGTACAACAGAGCACGACGGTATATGACAACCCAAAATAGATTACAGTACCAAACATGATTTATAATCTTCGATATCACGTCAGCCCGAAATTATACGAATTGGTCGATGCCGTTAATCCTGTCATGACTAATTTTTGTCGTTCAGTGTACCTCGATTATGTACATATGTGAGGCGTGAATCATAAACATCAAAAGTACGCCGCTTGATCAAACGTTCGAGTTAAGCGCGAAGGAATTATCGTTGCGGCTTAGCGCGACCGACAAGAGCGAACCATCTAGATTATCAAGCACAAATACAAAATGAATTTTTTTTTTACGTACAACCAATAACTTTTTAGTTTAAATTGAACTATAATGGATGAATATAGTTATTTAAAATATGGCAAAAAAATTTGTGCTTTAAACTTCGACGTAATAATCACCATTGAGCAACTGTTTTCTTTTTTTCCGACAATTCCATGTAATTATTTGATATTTTTGGTAATATTTGGCTTATAGTACTTCAGAAAATAATCACTCGTTTGTATTCTTCATCATTGTAACCAGATAACATGTTATTGTACTTATATAAATGTTGACAATTGGTGAAGTATTGACGAATATTATCTCTTCATTTCATGTAATTTATAATAGTGTTTGACATACTTGACAGCTGATAAAAAATCGCGAGTAAGATGAATGACGTATTAAGTAAAATTTTAATTATTATTCTAAATAATCTAGCAATTCTGTATTTCTTTTAATAATATTTATTAAAAAATGTAGAAAATTAACTTTAAAAAGTTAATTTACAGCTTTTAAATCATAATTTAATAATTCAAATGATATAATTATAAAAAATTATTAACTAAACTTATTTACAAATATGTATATCTTTGTTAATATCTTCTGTTACAGTTTTACAGAATTGTAATCGTATTCAGTTACATAATAAAGTTCGAACTTGTAGAATAATCCTGATAAGCTCACAAACTTGACAACTAACGAATCGGAGTATCGAATGCAGCAGTTGAAACAACAAAGTAGATGAACATGACAAATTACTAAATTATACAGGTAGAAATTATATGATACGAGATAAAATGAAATTAACCAGTAGAGCACTTAACACAATACTGCAAAAACAGGATTAAAGTTTTTAACTTTCCGTTCATAGTATTGTTATATTGTTAAAGGTCATTTAACATTAAGGTTTTTTATTATTTTAAGAATGAATTGTAATGGCATCCCATCAGAATTATACTTTTGAAATATTTTTTCAATTCATTATAGATTTTTTTAGTCTTTATACAAAGTACTTTTACTGTATTTGCTCTCATTTGTTTCATATAAAAATGAAGCCAGTTTAACTTGACTAGAAACTTTTAAATAAGAAAGTAAAATTGATGTCATTTTGTTTTTTACTGTGGTAAATTAAAATATGACTCTTTATACATTTTAATATGACGCTCATTGGTTATAATCCTGCATTCCTTTTTTTACAAGCAACAATGTTCTTTTGACTGCTGTTTGGTGAAAAGGCATATTGTACTACGTGGCCTGCCATGATTCACGCACGTATTCGGCGACACTCTCATTTATCGTTGGTTCTCTCCCTTTACACTTTTTCACTCTGATGATTTCTCTGTCGCGTTGTCTGTCTCCCTCTTTTGTGCAAAAGCGCAGATCTGTAATCTCTTGCTTGCAGCACGCTCCACCATTTTTTTTCTGCTGTTCTATACCATGCATCGTCGCTTCATTAGTCGCATTACGTGACGTGCATATATGCCGCATCGCTTGGCAATTTGAGATGCGAAATTATTGCACAATTATTGAACGTCATGTATGAGAAATCAAAGCAAGCACTATAAAATAAAACTATCACACCATAGATACAATACATTCTAATTTATTTCTGTATAGGACTATTAGTATTTATTTAAAAAATTAGATACAAATATTTAAGACAAATAAATATTTTTGTAAGATGCATATATACATATATATTTCGAAAAAGAGACATCATACAGAAAAATATATAAAAACAGCAGAAAGTATTTTTTATAAATTAATATTAGTTACAAAATAAAGAGTAACCAAAGAATAACCGATAGAAAATTGTGAAACTTAATTAAAATATTAATTTGATTGCATATTGCACACGGACCTACACTCTGTCTCAGTTAAAAAATATATACCTCATCGATATAATTATCTATGCACGTAATACACGTGTGTGTGACATTATTAAATAAGCTAGTGACTAATTGAAACATCCTTTTCTACGTGTGGCGCCATTGATGATGAAACGGAATTGAACATCATACAGAGTTGAAGTTTATTGTTACTGCTTTATTACCATCATTTCGAAAGAACGGATTTCGTGAAAATGGCCGTCAAAACGCCCACGTTGCGCATAAGCAACCAGCTTGCATGATAATAAAGGCGGTTCAAAGTATGACGTAAAATAAAATGGGATGTGCAGAAGAAGCGATCCGGTTGAGGTGGAGATGAAGAGTGGAACGAACAGAGTCCGAATAAGAAGGAAGGTATGAGCGAAAAAGACAGACAAAATGAAAGAAAGAAAAGATGAGAGAAACGAGCCGTAGGCTGAATGGCAGCGCGACCACTTGTTGTAACTTAAGATTTGACACGAAGGTCACCACTTCAGCCATACCCTCTGCTCGCATCAACATTGTAGCGGTCATGATACTTTCATATTTAATTTCAAGGAAATATTAGATAATGAGACATCCTTCTACGTTGTGGGCAAATTGATGCTATTACTCAAAATCATACTTGCTGTGGTTTATTTTCAAGACAAATAAGAATTACCTAGAATAATATAATATTATGATAATGTTCTCTCCTTCACTGCATTTATAAATAAAAAAGTTGTATTTGTACAATGCAATATTAAATATTTAGATATCAAATTATATAAAGTACAATTCTGTAAAATATGAAAAAAGAAGTTCCGTTTTATTAAAAATAGTCCGACTTGCCTCCAATTAAGATCTGCATAAAATTATATTGTATGAATGTGGGCACACTGGGAGAGAATTAGAAAGATTATAGGTGAAGTAGAGATATGATTTATTTTTCGGAAATTCTGTACATTTGTTTATATCTCTAATCATGGTAAGACTCATTTAATTAAATGAAGCTAACAAAATTTATATTAAATTAAAATATGTGTTAGTTATATATGATAAAGCACTTTTTTAAGAACTAGTTTTCTTTGCAATTGCTATTTTCTTTAACTATTTTCATTGCTACACTCTCTTATAAAATTGATAAGATATTCTATTTTAATTAGTTTCATGTAGACAATAATACAGTTTTCTCCGTGTAAATAAATGATCTAAAGTATAATTTTATATAACTTGTACATTACAGAATTTATTTAACTTTTATAGATTATAACAAAACATAAAATTACGATTATGTTTCAATTACAAATATCTGCAAATATAATGTACACCTTCGAGAACATAAAGCGTTAAAGCATTGAGCTCCTGAACTGTAGGCAACCAGTTACTCACTGCTGTATATCGGACGACATTCATATTGATGATACGTTGTTACACACTAAGTTGATTCCATACCAATACAAAAAAGAAATTAAATACTTATATATATACGCGTATATTTTGAAGTCACATCCTCAATTACACGCAAGAGATGCATTTTTCAAAATTTATATCATGCTTATATTCTGAAATTTTGGAGGAAATATATAATTGGCTAATAGTGCGCCCTCTACTATTTTGAGGACGTTGCTAGTTTTGAGGTCGGACCCCAAAACAACCAGTCTTCATATAGGGCAAACAGTAGTTTTAAGAACTACCAGTTACGGTCCTTTTTAAATTTAAAAAAATATTTGAATTGAGTTATATTAAAAAACGAAACTAGTTTCTGAAAAGTGTCCTCAAGACAACCGCCTGTACTGCATATATTTATATATATATTAACATATACATTGAATTTAATGACGTTAGTTATCTTTTATACATATTCTTAATGTAGTGACAAACATGTTTCAATATTATAGCATTTATTTAATAATGAGATTACATAGATTAATAACTATGTTTAAAGAGTTATATATAAATGATTTTATAGACGCAGTTAAAAAATAATTTTAGTTATAATAGTATTGGTAAATTTTTTTCGAATGTAAAACATTTTACATAAAAGCTTCAGCGTACTTCAGCAAATGCGTCATGAAATAGGGTACATGCTATGAAAGTACTGCCTGACCACGTCTGACGATTTCTACTTACACCACTGTGAGAGCGTACCAGTGGTTTTTCACTTTTTATTCGTTTTTTATCTATCTCTGTGCGTACTGAGGAATTTTATTGAAATAAAACTTCAAAACTAATATTTTTTAATTTATTTTTCAACATCATATATATTTTTTCAACTCACAAATAATTTGAATGTACTTGTTTTTTATAAAAATAGCAAATAATATTTATTTAAATAAATTTAATGCATTTCAATTTCAGCGGCAACTTTTAATAATTATATATTCTTTGAGAGTAAATAATTTTAATTTGTATATTTATTATATGCATTTATTTATTTATTTTTATAGAAGTCAGTACACTGAGAGAAATATATGAGTATATTTTACTAAGTGTTTTCGTAAAGTTGTGATATACTATCTTTCTTTTAAAAAATACTAATATTATTTCATATATTACGAACTTTTGATTATTAATTACCAAGGTCAACTTGTAAAATATATTAAATTTTAATATTTTACAAGTTGATCTTGGTAATTAATAATAAAAAATTCGTAATATATGAAATAATATTAGTATTTTTTAAAAGAAAGATAATATATCACAACTTTACGAAAACACTTAGTAAAATATACTCATATATTTCTCTCAGTGTATAAATTGTTTCATACGATTAATTAAATTTAAAATTACACATTTGCAATTGAAATATTATTCTCCGCGTGTATCCAACAATAAAAAGTATCCTACTTAAAACAAAAGATTGTCGAATAATCTTACTGAAAGAGTTAGTTTCTAGAATCCTTTATTTTCATTCAACTAGAAAGCCAGTGTACCATCTACTTGTCTCCCATTTTTTTGCGTTTCCCCTCGTTTCTCTTTTCATCTAATTTCCCTCGCAGTGGGTAACGAACATAGTAAAGCTGAAAACATTGGTATTCTGTCGAAAGAAATGCGATTACCTTTCTTCCCTGTGGTGAACACCAATCGACGCAGAGCTACCAGCTTTTCGCGGCCAATCGAAATCGGGTCCTAGATGACGCTTCAATTAGCAGCTGAAAGACGAACGGCAGAATGGCCGGAAGCGCGATAAACCACCGAAAGCGAGAATAATGCTGGGCGCTAATACATACCTTCCCTCGATCGGATACCAATTTAATAATATTGAAAGTGATTCTGCAGAAACCTTTTCCATTTTGTTATACAGAACAATTTTATTTATTAACAAATAATTAAATAAAAATGAAGGGGAACATCCAAATGTTAGTATAATCTAATTATACTATTTAGTACATCTAACTGTAAATTTTGTAAATATTGCCCTTTTGCTATAATTGTGTCTCTTTGCCCATACATTTACAAGCTAAGTCTTTGTGTTACTGCTACACTGTTCTAAGGTATATAAAATTGTAGGTGTGTCAACTTCAAGTTAAAAATACGCTAAGGTGCGGCCGCTCATACTATAATTTTATCTTGTCTTAGTGCAATGAAATAATATTCGCTGTCTTAAATTGATCAAGGTTTTGCTTTACTGAATCACTTAGATTTTATATATTTACCGCCAATACAAAATATTAATTTAGTTTTAATCATTCAAGATTTCGATTCTTTAAATCAAATCTTCAGTTTTCGAGTTGGATAATTATAGCTGTGATTTTGATTTGTGGTTTTAAATAATCTCCTATTAGCTTCATAGCTATGGATCTCGTCTTTATTATAATTTAACTCCTGTTTATCTAATTTGAGATTCGTGTTCTGTAGAATTGTAACCCATTCGCTAAATTGTAATTATATTACGAGCTGTTCGCAGAACATAATTGTTGATTTACACGATCTATTTTGCAATTTAACAATAATTTATGAATTATATATATGCTTTAGAAATACAAGTTCAAATTAATAATATGCAGACACAAATGTTACACTGAATGAAAGTAATTCGTAACTTCGTAAAACAACTTATTAAAAATAACACCGAAAATTTCAAGAAATTTTAAATAATAATTGAATAATATAATTAACTTTAAAATGAACTTGTTATAACTATAAAAACATAATATCAAGTCTTGAAATCGAAATATTAATGTCTAAATTTAAGAAGGCAGTAATTCAATTTCAACGAAATTTAATCATTGTCAAACTCAGTATCGCCCACTTTGTATGTAAGTAAATACGAATTCCTAACGTATTATGCCCAATATGCTCGCTTATACCGAAAGTTACAGTAATTTTGAACTTATGTACTGTAACTATGCAGTAGCCTTGGAAATGTAGCAATAATATTATTACAAGAATCGAACGATCCACTTAAAGTTCACTGAAGCAAAGTACCTGATTGTATGAAAATGTTACTCTAGTGCATTATGTCGTATTTTTGCGATTTAACTTCACTTTAATTAAATTGTTACGTTTTATTCAACAGCAATGTTTATTTTAAGTATACTTGAAAACACGTATTTTTTAATGCGTTAAGAATAGTAAAATTGTACAACCATTTTCAATATTTGCAAGATTCCTGCAAGGATAAAACGTTAGGATAAAAATAACCGTATATAATATTATGCTCATGAAAAAAGCCATTGAAATGATTATCGAAGACACACTTTATGAGTTGATTGAAGAAGCCACTCCTCTTATTCCCTTATTCACAGCCAGTTCTACGTACGTTCAATTGGCGCGGCCTTTTAAACGTAACTCGCTTTACCCCTTTGATGCATTGATCCATAGTTAATGAGTTAAAGAGAAATGGCTCTCCAGAGATCGCAAGATCGTTATGAAATAGGAATAGCTAAATGATGATTCACTAAGCCTATAACTAATAGAATGCCTCAGAATTATGAAAGAGGAAAAAGGTGCATTAAATATTAGAGAAAGTCATACTGTAAAAAATACTAATCGGTATCTCGAACCGAAGGCGAAGGTCTACTAAATTAAAAATATTACTTTCCGAGTTTATATTTGCCGGGAAAACAAAATATATTGATAACCTGAAGGGCTACCAATGCATTTTATTTTTAAAATGTATAAAAATAATGTTTCAAAAATTCTACTAAAAATAATATTTAATTAAAGGAAAGGAAGTTTGTCCATAAACTTTGTAGTCGCTGGGGTGTGAACTCAGTGGTTACTTGTTTTAACGCAGGGGGAACGTTGAAAGTTAAACCATTAAGCCTATGTCGCTGTTGCCAATGTTGGTTATTAAAGAAATACATCGTCATTCCATTGGTTTTAATTAGTGAATTTTAATATCGAGTAAATTGAAATTTATAAATATGGATGGAAGATTTAAATCGAATATAGTTATTTTAAGTGTGCGTTCATCAACTCAACAATCGAGTTGAACACACTCGAATATTTTTCCCGTGCAATGGGAAACGAAATAAATCAATTTTTTCTCTATGAATAATAGATATGAAAAACCCAGATGTTACAGTGCAAAAGAAAGATAAAGACTTCACTTTTCAACATACACTGAAAATGTTATAGTCTAAATTGTCTCTTACTTAAAGTCAGAGATTCGTTATTCAATTAAAGCTACATGTTCAAACGCAAATAAACATAAAACTTTCAACGCCTATACAAAAATAATTTTGAATGTCGTATATAAATAAGACGCAATATTTGCAAAGGTACACATTTACTCTACTACACACAGCCTACATCGAAATAATTGGAATTCGTTATGAAATAGTAGGAACTTTGGAATTAAAAAAAAGTGCCTGAAGGAGCTGGAGCAGCCTCAGTGAAGTGGATAGCATGCAGAGGTTCAGAAGGCCCAGGAAAGTAGGATTATCAATTTGCGTTGATTACCTCAGTTTAATCCACTCAGAGCAGCTGCTCACCTGCCGCCGGCAGCCGATGCTGCCGAGCTAGGCAGCCTTCCTTCCTTCCTTCTTTCCCAGCTACAGAACGTTTCATTCGATTACTTTTATTAATTAACCGGGAAGGTTCCGGCAAATGAACGAATTAAATTGTGCTCCTTCGTTCTTTCGGGATATGTAAGCGAGACGCGGAGGTGGAAGGGAGGCGCGGCGCCGCATCGTTAAAACGAGCATTCACGGCGCGTTAGCGTTGCTGCTGAATCGCGTAAATGAGATCTTGTTCTGGAAGACGCCGGTGCGGCGGGGAATATCGGTTGGTGACTGCGAATTTAAGATTATACCTTGCGGAATTTATCGTTGTTTCTTTTTCGCCCCTCCAACAAAGATAAGCTCACTTCTTTTGTCACTGAGAAACGGCAGTGTACTTTTTTCTTTGTTACAAACACGTCAATGCAAAGCCGTAAAAAGCTTTATTTTATGATTTCCAAGAGAGATAAACTCGCGTTGCGAATAATTTGCTTTTGAATATAACATGAAAAAATGTTTTATCCGCGAAACATGGAAGAAGCTCGTTTATTTTCTAATTAGTTTTCAAGCGCGCTAGATTTGTCAAAATTTTATAACTTTGGTACTTTGCGCATTCACAGTGGGGCCAATATTTATATACAGGCTGATTCAATTTATAAATTCTCTTTGATTACTTTAGGATAAGCCGTACCAAATCGTCTAAAATATCAATCAAATAACCCCGAGTAAAAACATTGTAAGCGGTAATACGTCTGTAATAAAAACAACAGCATAGATGTGCAAATCGACATAAGAGGGTTTGATGCCTGTACAAAATCTTGAAATGCACAACTCACTGGTCCCCTGGTCATCGGGCAGAAAGTAACCTTTCGCATTCGGCACGCTGAACAACGCTTTGCACTTACGCTCAGCTTCGATTAAAGTCGTTTCACACGGCACGATGGGCTCGTATGGACGATTGAAGAGGAGAGTCTGCAGCGGGAATGTGGTAGCAAGTGAAAAGAGTGAAGCAAGCTGTGCGATTATTAGATTAACTCTGTTTTTATGTGTCGGCTTAAATGAAATAAATCACGCGAAAAATCTGAATATCAGACGTAAAGGTGCATTGAACATTAAAACAGTAGGTGTTCTCGTTTAGTCAAATTCCTCGCCCGTAATGTAATTGGATGAAACGAAAGTGAAACGTGACGTTGAGAAGAGTGTTCGGCTCAATTTCAAGATAACTTTATAATACAATTATTTGATTCAAATTTCATTAACTAACAATTATGGCAAATATATCCTATAGTCGCTTCAATATGGGATTATGTTAATAGAAATACGCTACATTTTCTTTATTTACGTATTTACCTTTCCGTTTTTGTACAGTCAATTTAGAATAACTTCAAAGCGAACGCAAAACGCAAAATAATAAAATTAATCTTTTGTTTCTCTTCTTTCTTTATGATCCTCCCCTCAATTTATAAGTCTTGTATATTCAAGTGTTTATAGTCGCAGCGTCTCTTTCACTTCACCTTTTGCAACCCTCGTTCGTGCAGCTCTCTATGCAGATGCCTCAAATTAGTAGTGTAGGTATAGCTGGGCCAGGTCGAGTGCTTTGTATGTAAATCGAAAACATTTAACGTTCCTCGATGGTTATTTCGAAGCGAATACCCGGGACCTCTTCCGGGTAACCTCGTCCGTTCCAGTACACCTAGTTCGCGTAGACGACAGGGGTGCACTGCCGTGTCTCTTAAAAAATGATATCCACTTTATGAAATTAGTCGTCGAAAAATGGTACTGCAAGTTCTCGTTACGCAAAGATTTATAGACATCCGCGAAGTCATCTTAGGTTCCATTTACAAGATTTATGTCAACTGAAATTAATTTATTGACATAAATGGTATTATATCATAAATTTTGCACTAAAGAATTCATGCGAAATCAATTTTCTTAGATATTAAATTTATATCTCTTCATTTCCTATTACCGTAATACGTGGCCTAAGAATGGTAATTTTTTGCTATTCGGGTTATGATGTATATCATATATAATATAATGTTTAATATCTTAGCTTCGTACCAAATGAAATTAATGTGCCAAGTGAAGACTCATTGACTTGTTTCCTGTGTATAATACAACGCGAAACCAAAGTTCTTGACAACTTAGTTCATTTGAGCATTTAGCTGTAGGTTACATCGTCGTTGAAAGTACATTAATTAACATTGTCGTATTCAGTTCTGTCTGAAGTGCTTCCGTATACAATTCATATTGAATAATCGGAACTTCTATTAAATAAACTCAATGTTTTTCAATGAAATGCAAATTAAAGTGTATTGAAATTTTACAACAAGTTTAAGAAATGTAATTAATTATAATACGTAGCCACTGAATTGGTCTAATGTAACTTTTCGTACCTCAGTAATATCATCCTTAACTGTACTAACTAGAATTCATTGCTTCTAAACTATAATTATATCTATTTAATAATGTATTTAATCACTAAAAACTCGACAAAAATTTTGTGCACGTTTCTAGTACGTTCAGCGTTCGTAAACCTTAATAAAATATTTGACCACTGAAGATTCCTCCAACGAAGGCAACTTCAAAGAACTTTCCTACAAAGTCCTACCATCTTGAATTTCAAATGCTGGTACTCGTTTTCTACTTCTTAGAGTAATTCGTAGAACATGTTTGCTACCACCGCAGCTTACTCGAATACATCTCTTTAAGCGGTATTGCCGTTTCAAAGAAGCGAATATTAGATCCACAGGTTTTTTTTTCATTTGTTCTACCTTCTTTATTAAATCTTATTCATATTTAGTGTGTTTCTTGAAGCGGATGAAAAGACAAGTTACAAATTATTTAATTTTTACTAATGACATTACAAGGCACGAAATTATACTTTAATATTCCAAATTTATCCCCCTTAATTATAAAATGTAAATTAATGGAACAATATATTCATTTTGTAATATTTTGAAATTCATTATTATTCGATGAAAAACACCTAATAAATGTTCATTCTCACTTTTATTCCAGTTTCATTGATTTTTAAGCTTTCACCGTTTCCAACAGTTAACTTGAACTCAAGTGGTTTTAATTTAATCTCTCCATACCAGTAATTATACGAAGCAGATGTGGCTGTTGTTATAAACAGTAACATATTAACGTATTAGAGAATTGCAAACTTTTCAACGTTAAGTTTTGATTTCAGTTTAAATGTATTCAGTAACAATGAAACGGGCGCTGTCCTAAAGTACCAAAGTAAAACGACTTTGTACAAAAGAAAAATGCACGTAACGCTAAGTTTAAAAACACGTTTTTTCTAGGAATCTTGAGAGCTTACATTATAATTACATTGCAAGTTGTTTGAAGTAAATAAAGCATAATAACTTTATTTTTCCGCTCAAGAAATCTGTGGTATGAAAAAAAAAATAAAATAAAACGACTATGATATATTCTGTAGACATTTATTTCGAGTTTCTTGCATGAATAATACGAAACTAAAAATTGAAATATCTTTTTGTTTTATCAAGGATTTCTTAGTAGACTATCAAGTTAAATTATCCATGTTTAACAGAAAAATTTTATATATTTAAATAGAAATACAAACAGCTTCGTTGTACTTTAGGAAGGACTTTCCCAAAACTGAGATCATGTATACAAAGTTTCAAGAAACTTGAAAATAAAATAACAAAAATTATGCTTTTATAGAACTGAAAATAAAAGCTTTCTTTGTTATTAATAAGAGTGTTATATTACTACTATCTCATTTAAAAGTCATTGTTTGATGTTATGAAATATATTAGTGATACATCACTTAACCTGTATTAATCGATATTTTACAAGTTACATTTTCATTGATTCTAAATTAAGTTTCCATGAAAGACCTTTGCAGCATGTAAATAGTTTAACTTGTCAGGTTTCTGCCAGAACCAAATGAAATTTTTACTTGAGAAGTGACCTAATTTTATCGAACAGCCAAAGCAGTCATTTTTCTCATAATGCTCTGTAACGTTGTATCAAGATATAATGAAGTGTTTCGGTGGTAACAGCTGCGTGACCCGGTGCCTCTTTGGAAATACATCCAACATATAAAATCGATCGGGCAACATTTTCCGTAGTGGAATTCAGCGATTCGCATGAAAATTCGTAGCTTGGTTTCAGCGCACGTTCAAGCCACAGCATTGGTATCAAGATGCGTGGTAGTACATGGGTCTAAGAAAGGCAATAGCACTTTGAATCTTAATCCAATGGCGTGCCAAATTGAGGATGGTCTTTCGCCTCGGGGACCTTTGCGAATTTCATCGTTTTTGTACAGCGTCATTGTCTTTTTCGGTTTTATTTGCACAGTCGACCGATCTGCGCAGTTGACGCTGCTCGTACAAGAGCCCGACTAATTTCGTTTTATTGCAACTTCTGCGGCTGCTCCCCACGGTCGTCTAATAGTGTGAAAGGTATGAGATCTGAAAACCTAGTTTACTACGGTAACTGCATAAAGTGTATTTTTATATTAATTCCGCTCTCAACATGCTCTTTATTCCATTTATTCTCTTATTATTATCATAAAAATTGCTAATATAAGTTTTTAATTTCTATTTCCGCATTATATTCAAACATATACTTTTGTATAAAAGAAAAGAACTGTGGATAAATTTACTACAATTCTCAACAAATAAACTTTTATTGTATACTAAATACAATGTTCACATAATCTTCTTATTAATAAGAAATACATCAAATAGAAGAAATTTATTTTGCACCTTAATTAATATTTAATCAAATATTAGTACATTTATCCGTGGAATAATTCATTGGTTAACTAATTTTTACCTCCTTAACCATTTTTCTTCTTATTAAACGAACATAAAAGTGACTTGAAAGAAGAGTAATTTTCTGAAAAGTAATTCCATTTGATTTAACGGGTTCTCTTTAAACTCTCAATTTTAATTATCAGTATTATTTATGTTTCACAATTTTCTACAATTATAATATCTTATTTCAAGTGTAAATTGAAACTTCAGTTGATTTTTAATTTCACCTAACCTTGAAAAAAGAATTGTAATTACAACCGCAGTTGTAACTAAACTTATACCAAAACAACATTAAAAGTAAATATAGTGTCTTACTGTAAGTAAGAAGTCAAACAGTTTTTTATGTTGACCCAACAGATTATTTTTTCCAATGTATAAATTTATATACATTTGCAGTTCAAAATTATAACAGGAAAAGTGCTTCTTCTGCAAATCTTATAGCTTGCGGGAAATAAAAAAAATATGAATTTTGTTCATAAAAAGATGTATACCCATGTAAAACAAGTTTATTGTAAATTGAAATCAGCTGTATCACGAAGCAAAGTAGAGTATTTGTTTTGGGCGATGTTTCCGAAGCCCACTGGATCGATTCATATATGTGACACGAGGGAGGAATTAATGAAGGAAAATGAAAAATTGAAGATTCATTGTTGTCTAGGGCCCTCGTTGCGCTCGACGAGCTATGACTCTATTCACGGCTGCTTGCATATTGCATCGAGCATTCGTCGGTGAAAAAAATTAATTTAAAAATTCACTTAGCCTTTGATAACCAAGGAAGTGCACCTTTCAGCTCCATATTAATATCACAATCAAAATTAATCAATGTTTGCAATAATTATTCGTCAAATGAAAAATTATATAGTTGACACAAATTGCCATTATCGACTAACAGGTTGCAATTCTTTTTCTTTTTTTTTTTCCTTTTCCATCCTCTCCGGTCGATGTAATAATTAGAATGTTCTTTGATGCAACACCAACGAACGATTAAAACCATGCGATTAAAATTTAAGCAATGTTAACTTCCGTATTAAACATCTCGGCGAAGGGAAGATTTATTATAATTTGGGACGGGAACAGTTTTCATCGCTCCTTCAGCATTGTAATTAAACTTTTTGTGCGCGAACAAAAATCTCTATTTTATTTGACTTGGAAAAAATTACACTCTCGTTCATCACGTCCCGTGCATTTCGCCAACATTGTAGGTGTGCACTCGTCTGAGCCGGAAAATGTGAGGCAGGTGCGAAGGGTTCATCATCGCGATTGCTGTTTTATGCGGGGCTCGAGGATCGGCGGCGGCGTGGGATGGGTAACGGGGTATCGGGAAAGGTAAATGTAATAGAAGTTAGTCGATGATAGAGAAAGGTGAGGAATAACTAAGAAGGAGAGCTTAACTCGACCGTGGCGATGCGAGCAAAAAATAACTGGCAGCGCTAGACGAGCCGTCTGCTGTTCGCTCGAGCCGTCGTTTCTAGCAGCGAACGAGGGAGGGGGCGGGGTAGGAGGGGGTGGCGAGCGAGGGCTCGGCAGAGGACGAACAGACAAGGGACCGAAACGAGGCAACATGTGGTTCGCTTAAACTTATACGTGCCCATCACTTTGTCTTGCCTCCTCGCACTTCAACCGACGTCGATGTAACCTTGCCCTTCGTGTTGCGTGATTCCGCAAATCTCGACACTGCTGTTAACCAGCTTCGTTTGTCGCGCATTTCCCGTGCAGTGCGTTGTTTTCTTTTTTTTTTTCCGTTATTCCGCGATTTCCCCCCCTCCCCCGATATTTTTTTTATTGTCACCGTGCTCAAGCGTCGAAGAATCAAGTGGTGCTCTAATGCCGAAGCGAGAAAAGAATGCGCCGCGCCCTCAAAGTTCGAAATTAATTGCGAGAAAATAATTGTGCGCCGTTTGAAGGAGCCGACTTTTAGCGGGATTAATAATGAGACAAATGCGGTGCTTCTGCAAAGAACAATGAACGGATTAATCTGTCGAACTTGGCTGACAAACTAGTGTCTATTAATCTGATAGAGAATCGTTTATTCGCTTCAATAAACACGAAACATTATTCTCGCGCGGACGATCAATTTCGTAATCTGTACCATTATGGAGGACGTTGAGCCGATATGCAATGTATACATGTGTACGTGTGGGCATTATGTTTATATACCTATCTGTATATAATTGTTAGTTTACTAATGTGCCCGGCGCAAAGGTATTTCTCGTTTATGTAATCGGATTTGAACAGACTGATCCCGTACCTAATTCATTATGAATTCAAACATAACTGCTCGAATCTCTACTTAAATTGAGTAAAATTCTGTTGCAGTAATTTAATGCATTTAAAATGTGACAGCGCCGCGCTCCTGAATGATAACACGCTGCATTGCGCGACTCTTTTCCCCGTTTCTCAACGGTTGCCTTTCTAATTTTCTAGAAATCTGGTATTGTAATTAATTATCTTTTTCGTTTACGTGCTTTATTTGCTCTTTATACGCTGCGCTCTGCTATGGTTTATCATTTTGCCGAGAAGTAGTTTGTTTGTTTAACATTTATATACTGCTCGGAAGCAATTAATTTATTAATTAACCCCCTTTCCTCTTTTAAAGAGTTAGCGTCCGTAAAAATGTACTGCTATTTTTTAATTTGACATGTTAAAACTTACATTATAATTATTATTGTTGTTATATTAAGTATTTTAAAATTATTTTGTGAAAAATTGCATTTATATTCGACAACTTCATTTTATTCTATACGTTATATACACATGAATACGAACATTTAAGTTTATAATAATTATAATGGAATTTGAAACATCATAAATAATTGAAACGAACATTGAAATTGTGTTTGCAATTAATATTATAGAATTTTAATTTCACATTTTGTCATTTGTGTATCTTTTTAATATATGAGATCTAGTTATCTGACTATTTTTATTGAGTGACTTTTGCATACAATGCGTGAACATCACGATGTCATTATCCGTGTGTAAATCGTAGTGACATAAGCAACACTTAAAGCTTCGTAGGGTTCCCTTGATAGATAACGAGCTACGAATAGACAACTAGACAAGCAATTTGCATCGCAGTCGACTTGACGACTCTTGCTACATTGAGACTCGGAACATTGCGTCCGGCATTGTCATGCCAACAATCTACCATTATGAAACATAATAATCATGCATATGCGACACTGCAGCTGTCACGCGGAAAATTAGTTTTTCATTGTGTGATGATTTGTTGCGTGCAGTGACTCAATTTTGAGCTCTGCAAAAATTGTGTTATTTCAGTAACTAAACTTTTGTATTATGAGTAACAGAGACAGAGTATAAATTAGACTGAAACTGCATGCAGATGGAAGTTATAAATCACACTGCAGTAAAAGCATTATTTATTAATTAGCAGAGATCGTGACCTGTTGAAGAAGATATTAAACTTGTACGAAAGTATAAAAGAAGCACAAAAGTTTAATAAAAAATCTTATATTAATATGATTTTAATATGCAAGTACGGCGGTATAATATAGATGCAAGAAAAAAGTTATTGTACCAAACAATCACCATTGTGTAAAATAGTTTTATGCATCTCGAGGTCTTTATTTTAGTTTGCATTAGTAAAATATTTGTTTATGAAAACTTGATATATATTTCCAATACGTTTATCTTTGACACGTGTTTGATATATTTTTGTTTCAAGACGAAACGAGTACAATTGAAACTTTTTTTTTTAATACTGCCAACAAAGTAAACGTCACTTTTATAAATATTACACATTCTTTGCACGTGATAAAAATCATTTATCTTACCGATATATCATGCATTATAATTTGCTTATTCCGCCGCCTAACCAGTATAAAAAAGCCCAGTTCTAACAGCTATACTATTTAAATAATCACTGAGATAAATTTTCACTTTTTAGCACCTCGAGGTGAAAAAAGTACACGTTAATGTTGAGAAAGAATTGCTGAATAAGATGATGCCCCATTTAGTTGGTAATATGAGTAAGTAAAATGAAGTACAAATAAACGTTTGTTGAATTCTTCGGCGTTAGTCGCGATAAAGCTCTTCTTTCGTAGCGTCTTCGCGTAAATCCGTTGCCTTCTTCACCACAAGAACGTAAGAACGAGCGAAGGCGCAGCTTGATACAGCTTTAGTTCGCCTTTCGGTAGTGTCAGTGCACTGCGCGAGTTTACCCAAGTTACGCGTGCGGTTATAATTGGTCTGCGCCAGCTAAAACGGCGCCAAGCCTCGAGTTGCACTCTTGACACGTAATACCGCTAACGCGGAAAGATGGAAGCGGATTCCGTGCCGCGCGCATATAAAATGAGATTATCTCTATACGCAGTAAGATGGCTCGTGGTTACTTTGTAAGAAGACTCAGGCAGTCGAGGTCACGACGTCATAGTCGCAGACTTCGCCGGCGAAACAGATATCTGCCGTATATCCTCGGAAGATGAATGTTTTATACTGTTTCTGGCATCGTGCCTGAAACGAGAGATAGATTATATAGAACGAACATGTAAATGGCATTACGGATACCCATCAAATGTAAAGTTACTGATGAATGTAACAATATTCTTTTTACTCCAGTTTTACTGCCAACTAATAAATGTACTTCGACTTGTTTTTCGCAATTCTCTCGAGATCTATATTTAGAATTTTGATTCTGTACAATATAAAAATCAGTGTATTTTAAGTTTTCTCAGTGTATCAATTGAATTCTAATATTGGAGACACTCTTTTATAAGAGGTTAATATATTTTGACAAAATGATTTATGATTATTTGAGTTCTAAATGTTAAATTATCAAATTTATACCTACCAAGCTTTTTTTTTCAATTGCTAAAATTTTATTTCATAAACAGAGTATTATTATTTCTAATAATCTGATTTAGTTTATAATTTACAGTACTTCTAATTTCCAGCATTTGTAAACATAAAGTCAAAACATTTTGCTGTGTATTTTTATAACAGTACATTTTAGTACATAATTTTTAATTTTTATGTTATCTACAATAACGATCCAATTTACTGAAGAAAACCATAAACAGACCGTTAACAATCGTTTTACCCTCAGTCTTCTGCACTATTATTTTACCTCGTCAGTAGTCGTAAAAACATAACCTCCTGAATAGTAGTATCAAAATTCAATTGTAGAAGATAATTTTCACAGTGAGTTAAATTTAGTTGTAAACTGTGAATTGTGTTTTTTTTTAATATTTTAAATTGAAAATAAATTGTAATGAAAGATGTTGAAGAAAATTGAATATCATACAAAATTAAGTAACGTCTACAATAATTTTACATTTGTCAATAATAATCGTAAGTTAATATTATTACTCAATTTTTTTTTGAAATTAAAACTTTAAAAATATAAACCATGTTTTTCTCTGCTGTCTCTGTCCAAAAATTTGAAAATTTGATGAAATTACTTATACTTTAATATATAAATAACTGTTTTTGAGACTTTTAAATAAATCGTGCAAAAATCCGTGCTCACTGCATTCAAATGAAAAAGATATGAGGAAATATGCGCCTATTTATTTTGAGCGGAAACTGAAAATGCGTAAGTGCAACAGCGTTTCCGGCTTTTCGATTACCATGGATGTTTCAAGAAAGGAATGGGGAGAGATCGAGACGGTTGGCCTCTTGAGGTTGTTCGGATGTAGGAGCTCTTGCCCTTTCGTTGCATTCCGTTAGTCCGCGAAATCAAGATTAATGGTAGCGACGCGTGTCCCTTGCGAGTCTCCCAGGAGAAAAGAAGAAAGTCACAGAAATCGTACTAGCATTCCAAGAAACGGAGCCGAAATAACGCAGCCATACGTATTTTCGTCAAGGATGTCATTCTCCCCGCGAAAAGGAATGTTCCTACTCCCTGAACTGCATATAGACACCTCGTTTCATCCATCTGAAACTCGGCGCGCATAAAATAGTGGCTTATTTCACGCGTCAACTTTGCACGACGCTAACCTTTTCTCGCAGAAGCAGCTCTTAGGTGTCAGCTGATTTAAGAAACACTAGGAAATATTGGAGCGAACATAGAAAAAAATTAAATCCCTATACATCATTTTTTGTTAAAAGAAAACATTTTATTTTCGTTTTATATTAATACAACTTTAATAGTTTAGATTATTAAATGTGGGGCATTGTGAGTTTTACATGATAACTCTTGAAAAATGAAAAATATGTTAAATTTTCAGTTTATAAATATCATGTTATATGATGAATGCAAAGCTTTTACAGTGATTTAAATATTCAGACATAATTAGCCTGTACGTTTAAAATAAGTACTTACGTTGAATTCATGTGAGTGAGTTATTGTCCATTTTTCGGTGGACAAAATTTAATAATTCGTACGTTAACTGGATTATGTTGTCAATGTTAACTACATATGAGAACGCATGTAGCTGTTGACTTACGTCTCCAAAGTGGTTGGTTTCTCTCTATTTTCTAATAGCATTTAGATTAAGCCGCTTCTCTGAAACCAACGAAACAACCAGAGAGTAGTTACGTTGGATATGTAAATGTAACCGTTAAAGCAATGCTCTTGTGCATTTAACTATGTCGATGCGCTGGTTTTCGTGGTTCGTAAAAGTAAATGACATTTTGATGATTCATGAATTCATAGTATTTTTTTAATTGTGCTCTAGGTTTTTCTCCTTACAAACTCTTCAATATCACTTTATATGATTATATGATTCCAAATCATTTTCCAAATTTTTATATTATCAAATTTTATGCTTATAAACTTATGGTACTTAAACTTTAATATATCTATACTTAAATTAAATCGTGTAACAGTTATAAAGACAATTATTTTACCATTTCATAATTTTATATTTATTTCCAAACAATAGGATACACTGAGAAAAATATAACAGAAAAAATTACTGTTTTTAACTGTATTTGAGCCACATGTCCGTCTTTTAATAAAAATTACTGTTCTTTAAAAGCAAATACACTAGTTTTAAATGTCATATTT
>JABFPN010002898.1:0-20156 GCA_022817305.1 Leptoteleia sp. ZL-2020
AAAAAAAAAAAAAAAAAAAAAAAAAGAAGAAGAAAAGAAAAAAAGGGTACTCGTCGTAACCAACACTCGGTCCTAGCTTCTCAGAGATACTTGAAATTACACTTTCCTTGGGTGAGTCGGAGAAAAGGAGTGCACTCGGTGCGCAAACCCAATTGGGAACCAAGAGGAACCGAGATCTAGCTCGGCGCTCTTGCTTTTGCAGCTCGTCTTAAGAGCAATTTCCGTCGAATGGCTATGGAGTACGGGCGTAAGCTATACCAGCGACAAAACCTATTAAAATTTTACGATCCTGCACACTGTTGCACGAACGTAGGAGCAATCCTGCACGCCTGGTTTCATGCGCAAACGTGAACGTAAATGCAAAGGAGGAAGCCGAAAATGTTTGACATCAAATTTTGAATCACATAATGCATGCAGACGTTTCTAATCATTTAATGTTTTACACGAATTCTCCCTTATCTCGTTATCAAAGGAAAGCCGTGCGCGCGCACAATTTTCCGCTACTTTCCCACCGATTATTTATCTTTTTCCTTAACGCTCAAAAATATAAATAACGCGCCATTGTAAATACAATAGCAGCATGCAATTACCCTAGGTAGAAACGATTTCATTACTATCAAATTGGTACGGATGTGCACAGGAATATCTATGCTTTATTGTTACACGATTAAATTTGCAAGCAAAATAATGAAGAATTCCCAAGTAGAAATTTTAATCGGGCTAAAATATGGCCCGAATAAGGCAACCGTACTTCTTGATCAGGCCCTGATAAGGGTCAACCAGATCAGGGTCAGCATGTGGGTGGGTTACGCCTGGGATTATTGTGGCCCTGACAGGGCAAATAATATATTACTTAATATTTATCAGAGCTTAATAAGGCCATGAGCAGGGCTTATCTGACGATGGCGATTCCTATCCTTTAAGGCATTAAAACAAAGGTTTTTAGTTTACTTTAAAATTTATAGAAAACTAGGATTTTAATGAACTTTATCAGGCGAGCCTTCTCCGGGACACCCCTACGATAACCCGGCGTTTCCGCCACTATTAGGCCCTAATCAGGCTAACCCGATCAGGGTCTGATCCAAGTATCGATAAATAAGATTCCCGGATAGGGTCCTGATACCATCCTGAGGTGTAAGTCCCTATTAGTGTTAACCATATTCTAACCAGATCGGGGGCCTAATTTAATTAGGACAAACCCGATTCAATTTAATCTTAGGTTACTGCGAGATATCACTGAACAGATTTTAATGCGACAACTATTTAATGCAATAATTAAAAAAATGAGGGCTTTATTAGCTGGTAATTTTGTCAACAAGAGTTAATAAAAAATATGGGGGAGGGGAAAAAGTAAATAAATATTCATAAATTCTTGCAGAAGATTCGTAAAAAGAAAAGGAAATAAACGACACTGTAAAATTCATGTTTACCGTTACTTGCATAATGCTTATCCAGTTTGCATCTAAAATATGTGAAAGAATGATATATAAAATATAAAAGTTAAATTTCAAATATATTTTCATTTTAAGTCGAAATAAAAGTAGCTACGTTCAGAAGCTTGTATTTTTTTATGTTCGCTTTAAATATTTCAGTTTTTTTTAACATAAAAGTTTTTGTGTTTAAAATATATGCACTCCAATTATGCAAGAGTTGTGTAATTAATATAGGCAGACTTTAGAGAATGTAAACAGACGATAATAGTCCTCAGTTTTGGGTTAATTAATAAAGCGTACGTTTATTGATAAACAAAATACAAAAGCTTTATTTTTTCTCGAAACAAAATGCTTATGATTGGATAGTGTAATTAAAATTATAAAAAATGTAATTTAATATTTTATAATAAATTACTAATATATATTGTATATTGCCACTGAAAATGTTTAATTAAAAAGTATAAAAAGCCGGAAATTGATGAAATTACTTCAAAAATCAATGAGGTAAAAATTGTAACAAAAGGGTGTATTGCATATAGTAATGTAGCACTAAATTGTTCAATATCAGGTTAAACATTCAACGTATTTACATTTGATTTAATGTGCAACATTTCTGAAATGCTTCTTTTATGGAAATAGCTTTTAATATCAAGTATTTTGACGTTATCTCATTTCATATTGTTTTGAATGCATATTCCCTGTTTTATCATAGTATTTAATTATTATTACTTCAATAATATTTTGGTAAGTTTATTATAATAATTTATAGTTTATGAATTGTAAAAAGTAAGTTTTAATTAACCTGCGCAACATTTATCATAGTCAACTGAAATACGAAATATATGTTTACGTTGTTCTATACTTTCTATAAATTGAGAAACAATCTTTATAACAAAATGATTAATATTTTAATCTAAATGTAATAAAATGTATAAATTATTAACTGATAAATTTTAATTTATTATTATTAACATGATTTATCGTACAAAAATGTAGTAGTATAGAAAGCAACTTTTGCTTAACATAAGATAGAGACATTATTTCTATAAAAGTATTACTGTTCTTAATTTTTTCTTAATATCTTGAATTGAATTGAAAATTTTTATTTGAAAATAAACAGGTTTTGTTCATGTTTATTAATTATTATTTAATATAAAAATAATGTTTATTAAGCCTAAAGAATTCGAATCATTAAATTAGATTACATGCAACATTGCTCAACTCAACAATATGACTAAAATTAACCAAAATATATAATGTATGTCCATCAGAATTAATTTTATGTTTCATTGCTGTGTTTATATATGCGAACTCTAATTACTAAACTGTAAATTTCCACGATTTGCTTCGTTCATTACACGAAATTATATTTTGAATTCGCGTAAAACGTTAATGAAACATACTTTCCACCACAAATATTTAAGCTAAAATTCAAATAAAAATTTTTTTGTTAAAGGCCTTACTGTTAATTGTATACCTATTACAAATCCAATAATTTTTCTACTTAAAAAAATTTTATTATTTTGGATATTTTAAATTTCATTATTTTATTCATCTAAACCAACTATTATGAAATTACTAAATTATTAGTTTATAGTAATTTCTAGCCTTTCAATATTGTACATTTTATTATTGTTATTCGCAATACGATTTTTAGTTTGCTGTGTAACAATTATTTAATTCATAAAAGATGAAACATCGGAAGCATGTTAATAGAGTGGTGTCGAAAATCCATCATGTACAAATAATAAAAAAAAAAACGTTTACAGAGAAGAATTTTATTGAAAAAACATTTTTCAATCATTCAATTAAAAAATTTCAATCATTCAATTAAAAAATTTCAATCTGGTTATTAGAGATATTCTAAATGTAAAATACAATTTTGCAGTAGACTTTAAGAATTTAATTTAAATAATTAATAGTTACAATTAAAAAACTAATATTAACTAAAAAAAATTGTTTAATAAACGAATAAAAAATTATTATTTTATAATTATGCTTTACTGTACGTTTAAGTAGTTAAAAAATGGTAAATAATATTATCGAGACAGAAACCAATAATGTACTCCGAAATTATTTAAAGCAATACATTGTACAGAGAGAGATTAGTAAATGTTCGTAATCAAATATTATTAAAAATGTATGACTAAAGTATTTTATGCATTCGAACTCAAACATTTCATATAGTACCACGTTATTCTCTCACGCTCGGTACGATTAGATCTGTCATTGATATACGGCTGATTAAATGCACATATGAATAGGACATTATTCGTTATATGATTACACTTAACACCATTACAAATAACCGAGTGCCTTATCTCCTACAATTAAACTGCATTCCATTCAATTAACAATTTTTCAAAACAAAATGATATGAAATTGCAAGATAAATTGCTGATAGAAATTTAAATTCGTGCAATTAAATTAGACTCATATTTTTAAAACTTGCATTCTGAAAGATTCATTTGGTAATGAAAGATTCATCGAATATCGACACGAAATTATTTTAATGCCACGTGATTTTCATGCCTTCCACTCATTGTATCATTACTGGACTCTTTTAAGATAACAAGATTAGTTTTATCTGGTATTACAGAAAATCATTCTCCGTATTGAACAATTGTGTATTTGTGAATCCGACGTTAACATTATTCAATTGGCAACGATATTACTGACATTGCGTTTGTTTGAACGTGTTTGTAAATCAAATCAGAGTTTACAATGTGAAACTAGGTTATAGCCAGAATACATGTACGAGGTCTCTTGAAATTGAATCCTAAATAAAGGTTAACATGTCAATAGTAATAAATTAAAAAAGCTACCAAGATATTTATTATCAGGTCTCCAAACCATCCCCTAGTAAAAATGAAACATATTTGGTCCATATATGTTTCATATTACTACACTGAGAGAAAAATTTTTTTTTCCTCTCATTGTAGGATCGTTCTAAAATATTAATATTTTTCAATTAATGTATCTGTTGAAAATGTTGGATATGCGTACATTTATAATATTTCTTATTAAAAGATCTCCGAGCAGCAATGTGGTGGTAAAGTGTGGATCGTATAAGTTTAAATTTTTTAAAATTTCATTTCTTGTCGTTGCAAAAAATTAATATAAATAAAAATAAAAATTTGATTTAATTTAAATAGAGAATAATTTCAACTTTTTTCAGTATATATTGATAAATGATGTTTACTCGTGCACTGTTTTAGCAAAATAAATAAACTTTCAATAAGTATCACATTTCCTTTTTAAACAATAATTTATAAACTATGTATTTTTTACATGATTTTTTTAATATTTCTAATTTCATTTTTATAGTAACGGTTACAAAAGTTTACGTCTTTTTTCTCGGTGCATATACTACAACCACGAAAAGTCAATTTACTTTAGCAATAATATTGTATATTCTTGTTAATAAAAAACTTTTCAAATATTCTCCAGTGTAAAGAGAGTAAAGTGCTTATTTCATAAAAATTTTAACATTACTTTCCTTGTGCAAAATGATTAGTATAAATTTTTTTTTGTGCTGTATATATAATATTTAATTTTATCATATTTAGTTTTATAAACTTCTACAAATTCATCCAAAAAGTCACCAAATGTGGAATACGTCAAATTTTGTTAGATAATTACATTTTTCCGGTCAAAGAATTTTTAAATAAAATATTTGTACAATAATTGGATTGCAAGCAACAACTATTTTCATTTAATCGACTGAAGTCCTGCTAAAATTACAAATTCAAAAAAACAGAAGCAATTAATTAAATTGTAGAGCTAAATAATTAAGTGTTCGTATTATTAAATAAAACTAGTACATATGAAATAACGATGATAAATAAAAAATAATAAAATTATTATTTTTTTAGAATTTAATATCCTCCTTCTAAACACCATAACCCAAATAGAGAAGAAAATTGACGATGTCATAATCAAGTGTGATTACAATCCCGAGTCGAAGACGAAATATAATTTCGTAAATATTAAGTACTTTTGAAGAAATTCTATTTTATGTTTCAATCTTCTCATTATCCCAATTATCTTAAATTAGATTGTATTGCAAATTGAAATATATTTGAATATTCGCAAGTTATTCAAAATAAAATTATAAAATATTGTAATTGCAACATTAAGAAAAGTGTACAAATTGTTAATAAATGCTTTTTAAATTAATTCACGAAAAAAAAAATGAAATAATCAACTATTTGCATTAGAATATATTGCTCAGTTATTATTGACACGATGTTGACAAGTTTTACTTAAGAGTTATTTTTCAATTTTCTCTAATATACGACCGTTTTATTAACACGTTAGTAATTTTCATTAAATCTTTTCTCTCCGCGAATATAACATTGCCATTCGAAGATTGTGACATACTTTTCAAATGTTTAATTAAATTCTTCAATTTAGTTATTCAAGAATGTTGCGTTACTTTCAAGAACGTAAGCCCAAAAGTGCTTAGTTAGCCAAACGATGAAAATGCTTAAAGTAGTAAACGACTAATGCGTCATACGAACAGCTGCGCTCGCGGAAACTTTGGCTATTCCTTTCGAATACTCGTCATATCCGTTTATGATGTTCGCCGAAGAGAAACCACAAGAACTTATATATTGACCTGCTAAAATGCAACATCATTGATATGAATTTTGTAGGAGACAGA
The DNA here is from genome assembly GCA_022817305.1 of Leptoteleia sp. ZL-2020. Lineage (NCBI taxonomy): Eukaryota > Metazoa > Arthropoda > Insecta > Hymenoptera > Scelionidae > Leptoteleia > Leptoteleia sp. ZL-2020. The sequence goes on from JABFPN010002898.1 coordinate 6,100, forward strand.
GTACAGATTTGCTAATACTCGTTATTTAATTGCGAACATTTAATATATTGAGAAAAAATTTGACAAATTTTTTGATTGTTTAATTCTATTGCATTTATCTGCAAACAATATGCGTTAAAATAATTAAAAATGAAGTTTCTTTTTGTATGAAAACAAAAAATTATTTAAACTTTAATTAATATTAAATAATACTTACATATATAATTCATTTAATTATATTCAGTCTCAACCAAAAAGTAAAGCTAGTAATTATTTTCCATTATTCGTATTATTAGTAATAATTTAGTTTAGGAAATAAATGGAACGAAATAAATTTCAATTCATATTACGAAAAATATTAATACATTTAAGATTCATATTGCATCAAAAAAGACAAATGTAACTACATTTTAGATTTAATTGCATCAATAATAATAGCTATGAAGTTTAATTTATCAATGGAGAGAACCCGCAAGAAGTTATACAGTGAAGTGCTCCTCGAAAATGCATCAATGATGCAACGCATTCTAGTAATTTGTCAATATTCAATATTTAATTATTAACAGAATATCGCAATAAAGATATTTAAGCTTTTAATATCAAATTAAATTCTATGTGTTCATCGATATAAAACTGACTTAATAATGAATTGTTACTATATTTGTACACACAACAATTTATCTGAGTTAATTTAAAGAATAATACTTTAATAAAAATGTTATTCCAAACTCACAAAAATAATGACTCGAATATTCATATAATATAGAATGAAATTTATTTTAAAGTCATATTCATAGATTATTACACGTTACACTCGGTTAAATATTTTTCGGGTTTGAAATAACGTATGTTGCATGAATATTACACAATATATTACAACATATACATCTTGAAGGAAATTGGATGAATTTTATGACTACCACTTTACATGTTACGTTCAGTATAGATTTTATCTTCATCAGAATCATCAATGTCCTGATTTATCAACTTCTAAAGACGATTTGATTTTGAGAAAAAGAGTTTCTTATGATAAGTGCAAACAAATATTTTATAACAAAAAATATTATTAATGATTTTTTTATATAATAATAACTTTCCCAATCTTTCAGACAGAAAAATTATTTATTAACATTAATATTTAATACTTATAAATTAGTTATTTAAATGCACACATATAACATTCTTATACACACTTTTCTTTATATTAAAACCTTATTAGTTATTTATCAACATATTTTCAATTCTTGAGTTCCTGCTAAAAACAGTAAAACTTTCAAATACTTATTTCTCTCAATGTAACAAGATTATTATAATGAAACTTCAGTAAGATGTATTATTATAAAGGATTGAAATGTATTGTTACACAAAGTTTTAGGTATCTTTAAAGTTATGTTAACGATTTAATTGTAAACAATACATAATTATTATACCTCGTTAAAGAAAAGTTATTACAGTTGTTACTTTTAACACTCATTTATGCTGTTCGAAAATTTTATTAATTTTGAATATTTCAGTACACTTATAAAGTTAACACTTTATTTCCATGGTGTAAAGTACAAGTTTGATAATCAACCTAATTTTGCTCCAATAATTAGTAGGGTTGGGTGACCGTTGGACGAACTTTTGGAATGTAATACGACAAAACTCGGAATCAGTATTGCAATTAATTAAACTCATTTATAATTAATATTTGCTAAAACATCGCAGTTAATAATTGACTATGCCTTATAAAAATATGAAATAATTTATATATACTTCTTTTAAATGTTAAAAATTAGACAAGAGTGTGATTGAAATATTTAATGAATTTATTTCGGCGAAGTGTGAAGTATTTTTAGGTAAAAATTCACCATGAATTATGTAGCAATTCTTTTTCTACCTGTGAAGTCTATTTACTTTTATAATCAGTAACATATTATATATAAAATTTTAATTATCTATAATCAATTTTTCATATTTAACATTCTCAAGTAGTACAGATCAATTTATAGTCTGGCAATAACGAAGGAACGAAAATAAAATGTGTTTTTACTGCATCAACACAATATTAACAATAAAACATTTACTTTTAATTCAATAAAAAATAAAAACGGGTCAAAAAAGTTCTACCCACTATTATTCTAAAATATCAAACTGAAAACTAGAAATAAAGTTGTTCGTTTTATTAATAATTCAGTTATTTAAATACAGGACAAGTGAATGAAATTTAATTCATTCAAGTAAGTAAATAAGAAGAAAAACAAAAGAAAATTTTTCGAATTCCGGAAGAGCTGAAATTCAATTGTTTACTTTCGGTATTGAGTTATAAGACGCGTGCGCAAAATGCCAGTAATATTTATTCAACATGCAGATACTGTTTTCAAAACATTAATCGAATTTGATTGATATTCGTTGTCGCAAAATCTTATTTCTTGTCGAGAAACTTTAAATCGCATTGCACGAACTTTGATTGTTTGCACAATCTGCGCAAGTGTAGGATGTCTTTATGCGCTCGACTTTACTGTGAATTGAGGCAGAGAAGTTGAATCGACTTGTCCTAGGCGTTTCATTTGTAACCAATGTAGTATCAGCACAAATAAGTACACTTGAATGAGAATCTTATTGGTCCTGTTTAATCAGAACCATTTTCAATTCTGTTTACTCACTCAAAGAGATACGATAAATAACTCATTATCAGCATTTCAAGAAGTTTGTCGCGTGTATAAAATGCTTTTCCAATCGCACTTTAAATGCAAATACAAAAAAAAGAAGAAAAAAAAAGCGACGATCAATTGTCGCTCCGGCAGAACGAGACCTTTATGCGCCAAAATAAACAGAACCCGTTGATAAAAATCGGTCAATTTTTCACGTTAACGTATCAATGAAAATGCGAGTAAAAATAGTCATTGATAATAAAGCAAAATGACCCGAATTATCCGGTGATTAAGGAGATAAAACATATTTAAATTCAGAGGTTCCGGTAATTTTTCGGTGCAGTACACCTCCCCCCTCCCACAAAAGGGATGTGGAACACATGAAATTATGATTATGAATCTGCAAAAAAAAACAAGTTGAGCCAAAAAATGGTAAAAATGGCAGCTTTTCGCAAATAACTTTCAAACGGTCAACCAAAACTAATTTTTTCTTAGATAACCGTAATCTGTGTGAAAAAATACACATAAAACATGTATTGCATCATGTGGCTGTGAGAGGATTATCACCCTATGGACGATATTATAGTCCTTGAATTTGCGAGTTTTTGGTCCTTGAGGAGATCCCTTGAGAGTGAAACCCGCCATGAATTATTAAACAAACTAACGGAACTAACTAAAATAACAATGTATAATACTTGTTAGGGTTATTTTCGTTAGTTTGTATAAGAATTTAAAGGTCAAAAACTCTTTTTTTTACCCTTTTCGAAAAAACAAAAAAAAATAAAAATAAACGAATTATCCGGTGATTAAAGAAATAAAACATTAAATGCTGAGGTTCTTGTTCTCTTCTGAGATTCATTCGGCTATTTAGATCCGATTCGGACAATCAAAATTTATGGACTCTATTAGCGATAATTATCGCTTAAGCGGCTGCGGTATTTTGTCTTTGATCTAAATGGCTTTATTATGTCGCGACGACTATGTCCAATTAAAATCTTTTGTTTAGTCATCGATACATGTCAGCGTGTCGCAGCTGTCACGTATCTAGCAAATCGGATAGGTGCAGATAGCTCGACGGCCTGAACGAGAGATAATTCGAACGATAGTCTATCATAATAGTTCACTCTATGATGTTCTAAATTCTTCCTTTTCACAGCAACGTACGTTCGTTCGTTATTTATACGTTATCTCTTTTGAAATTAATTGAGCTATTTATGGGGTTATTCATTCGAATACAAGCGCTTAAAATTTCGTGAAATTAAAAATTTCCTTTTTTCTCATTTAAAAGAAAAACATCCGTCAAATCATCATTATATAAAAGGAATTCTAGCTGTATTCAAAAAGTAACATTTTCTAAAGGTAAAATTTTTTTTGACATATACGATAAAAAAGTTTCCCGTTGAATTCCCTCTGATACTTTTTTTTTATAAATTGAAACAATAAAAAATAAGGGTGTGTTTCATCATTATAAATGTTCGTTAATAAATAATTACCTCCTTCACTTTATGCATATAAAATAATTAGTATTATTTTATTTACACATAAAATAATAATAATAAATATAAAAATTATTGATTAATAAAGAAAAACTGATCAATTAATTCCCAGCTGATCGAAGTTCCTAGAAATATCATCTCCAAAATTAATCTGACCCCAACAAATTGCTTAAGATAAATATTTAATGGGCCGCAAATCGACGGAGTCTAAAATTAACTCATCTAATAACACTGTAATTCATGATTTACAAACAAGATTACAGTAAACGCACAGCTAATTAATTTATAATCATTAACTGTTATTCGCTGACAACAATAATCTAGTATAATGAATAAAGTTGAATAAATGATTTGGATGGCTGTCTGACCAATTATATGGCGGAAAGCTAAGCGTACTTTAATTTATTAATGCCCGAGGCGTGAAAGTGGGTAGAACTTTGCTTAAAGTGGCAGTTCACCGAAACGGCACGTTAAAGGTCAAACTGGCAGCTTTGAAAAGTCGCACTCGAAATTGTTTTGATCCCATATTTGAATAGCGTTACGTTATCTTAAAGCCGAAAGGCTCTTGGAGTGTGCGAGCAAAAATTATTTCACAGCTTGATACCCGCTTCCAAATTGCTTTCATTCAAAGCGATCCATGAACGCGCGTGCGCGGCATATCTCACCGGTTATTTTTATTAAATCGTAATGGCACGATTCATCCGACGAATAAGTCACGTTCTTTTTGTTTGTCTTCCGAGGCATTGCTCGCGATGTCGTGCCGAGCAAAAAAAGAAAAAAAAAAAGGGTAAAGAAAGTTATTGTCGCCGTCCCACTCGAGCTGCAGTAAAGCCACGCGCGCATCGGTACACGATATATTTCGTCAATTTTTCGTACGCTCAACGCAAAGATTTCTATCCGACAATTTATATATATATAAATTATTTATATATATTATATAAATTCTATATGTCTAAGGACAGATTTGGAACCAAAATCGGTAATTTAATAGCAGTTTTAAGGACATCTGGCAGTTTTGGGCCCCGACCAATACGGCCCTAAATGTATGATTATTATTCCTACTTATAATATATATATATATATACGAGAATTATTATCGTACAGTACATTATATCCGCGATTTAAAAAAATAATGTTAATAACTATTATAATACTAATAATAACGATATATTTATGGAAACGTACAGCCATTTCCCCGAGAATTTATACATTTTCCAATATCAATAAAGCCAATGTAGAGGAAGGCTTGTTTTTTATATTTATATGTATAGACAAGCTTTTCATTAGATAAGGATTTGGAACAATAATTTCTACTTGCAATAAAGCTTTTGATAAATATCAATTTCTTTGTGATCGGTAGAATTGCGTGGGCGATACAATGAAAAGTTTTTCCACGGCCGAAAAGGAAACCCATTTATTTCGAGCACTTTAATGTTTATTTAAAACAGAAAATATTTTTCCCCGAATCGATCAAGCTGCTCACCGACGTGTTAATGATTCCGACCAATCCCTGATTACACTGTGAAAATATTTCAGCGGCCCACCGATGATTTTAGTTAAAATGGATATAAGGTTTTATAATTGACTAAAGTCGATTTGGAAATTCAATAAAATTGAAGATGAAATAGTTGGCGATTATAAATGACGCGTCCACGGAATATATAATGTGTCTACATAAAATATTTAGCAATTAAAGCGTAATATAGGAAAGAATTTGTTATTTCAATAATAAGGTTATTAAGACTTTTATATCAACATTCTTGCCGGAAAAATGTTTAGCTTTCTTCCGTGTAATACAAAATGTTCGGCAATTTTTTCTCCAATAAAAATTCCTTTACGGTAGAATATGTGGTAGAAATGTGATAGATTTTACGAAACGATGTAATTTCGAGAAAAGATGTGTAAATATTATTCCCGAAAAATCTAAAAGCGGCAAAGCACAGTCACGTTGCAAAAGCTCATCCATATACAATATCGATTAAAACCATAACTTGTATGAACAAAAAATGAAGTTCAATTACAAATATTTCTAAATACGTACATTTTAAAATTGATCTGCAACGTACAGATTTAAATCAGCGGCATATATGCTGTATATATAGCAGCATATATGGCAAGCTATATTTTTTTTTTTTCGTGGGTAAATCACGGTCTAAATTCATATTACACAGCAATTAATTATAGTGAAAAAAGCTGTTATTTAAAATCAAGCAAATTTTACATCATAATTAATTGAAATTAATCTGTGTAACAGTGGCTTATCATTTGATATCGCGCGGATGTTCAATAATTAATTTACAGTATCTAAATTGAAACGAAAATAACGAAAATATACTACTGGATTCGAGAACGTACTGATAATATTTCGACGGATAAATTATGTCAATGCGCCGTCATCGAATAATTTAATTATAAATTAATTATAATGCCCCCCTCCCTCCCGCCCCTCCCACTCTATCGGGTGATATGTGGCTTTCATTTTCTAGTCGTCTGCAAATGATTCGTAAATAATTGTTTGACAATAATTTGAATTCGAGTATCTCCTCGTGTAACACAGTATTCGCATTCGAGATAACAATGTTCGTCTCTCGTATGTCAATAAGGCCGACTGAATAATAGAATCGAAGGAAAAATACAACAAGCGTACGTACCTGACTCTTCATCGGATCCGTGTTAATTTGACACATATACAATCCTTCATCCTCTAACTGAACACCCTTGATATGCAAGCTCCAAGCAACATGATCGACATGTTGCACTGAAATGCGCTTGTTGTGTGTTATCACGTGATCGTGGATCGCTTGAATTGCTTTCGTATCAGCTTTTACCCAGCCCACCTGTAAAACAATAACAACCGCGTTTCATCTCTTCATTCGTCATACTTTAATTCGCGTTTCATAATACAGTTTGTGTCGGCCAAAAAAAAATTAAGCGATAATTGTTTCGCCTGGAACTCAAAGCATCAAGTTAAAAGATGAATTTCTTAGTAAAAATGAGACATATATGGTGCATGTATAGCCATATATGGATTAAGGAAAAACATATATGTTCATATATGTTTCATTTTTACCATGGGTATATTAGAAAGATGTGAGAATATGTGAGAAATAAATAAAAATGTTATTATAATTATGGAAGGAATAAATACAATGTATTATAATCCAGTAGTATAAACGAGTATGGTCGGACTTAAAAAGTTAAATGAGCTTAGAATATTAATAATAGTTTAACATGGCATACGCATGAAGGATAAAAGAGTAAAAGAAAAAACATATATGGACCATATATGTTTCATTTTTACTAAGGGTACTTTTAGCATTTTGTATTATACGCCAATTTTAATGTAATTTGTATCAAGTTTTGCTTTTATATTATTGTTTTAGAGATTTCCCATAAGCAAGTATAAAATAGGGTTACGATGAAAGCAGTTGTTGATGGTACAGTTTATAGTTGCTACAACTGTATTTCCAATTGTGGCGACTAATCATGTTACAACTGTACAATTTTAGTTGCGCCAACTCTGTAAATTTCTCTTGGTGCAGCGCCACCCTTCACAGCGATTCTAATGCTTTAATCAAACTCCGCCCGACGTGTCGGCGCATTTCATTTTATGCCGACAATTAAAATTTATTTGACGAGCATCCTCAAATTCAACTTTTAATGCATTCCGCTTTAAAAAAAAGGTGCGCCTTTCGTAACGTGAAAAAATGTCGCCTCCGGAAGTTGCGAAAGTTTATAAAAATGAATGGGAAATTTCTTGTGCGCGCAAACCCGCTCGTCGTGTTACAACTTCCTTTACATTATTCGTTTATGTGCGTGTAAATGCTCGACTTATACATCACACGAATCGAGAATTTGTGGCGTGCTCCGAGGAAAATGCAAATAGTCTTCAAAGTTCGGTGAAATGACGCGGTCTATAGCTGTCGTTCAAGAGACATGAAGGGGAAAATTGCGACAGGTAGAGAATCGTGCTTGTCGGTGACTGATGCACCAAAGTCATATTCGCAAAAGTCTCCTCGAAGGATGCGCGATAGTTTCGGAAAAACAAGGAATTCCGTCTTTCCTCAAATTATCAAATGCTCAATGATTAATCGCGTGGGATTGCTTTAAGTTTATTGATTAAAGTATTCCATACTTATACTAAGGACGACAATGAGAAGTATATTTATAACAAAAGTTGTATTTTCGTGTTTTCATGCTTTGTTTTCTCTCAGCAAAAAATATACTCCTATAATAATTGCTGCATTAAAAAGTTAATGGAATAATTTTCACTATTTATATTATGTTCCTATTTTTGAAGGTTTTTTTTTTAAATTTATAAAGTCGTTCATTAAATTATTAAATTACATTGATGTGGAATTATTTAAATCATAATAATAATTCGCGGTATTAATCAGACTATTAAAATAACTTTTTCGAGTGAGCTTGAATGAATTTTTTCATAAGTGACGAGAGTACAAATATAACTTACAAAAAACAATGGAAAGTATAGATAGCTCAACTAAAATAAGTAGTAGTTATTCGAATAGCAATGGTCTACGAATAGATAAGGAAAATTTTATTACTAAAATAATCAATAAAATTAATGAAAGGATTAATTTCAACTTCTATCAAAAATAAACTGCGTACAAAGTACTCCATCTTGTTTGTAAAATATATGAAAAACGTGTTATTATAATGAATGCAATGTTTTATATTAAAATGTTATTTACTGCGAAAGTATTATATTCGTACATATTGTTGATTGTATGTATTACATAAACTTAAATCCCTTAAAATTGAACTTTAATTCTGGAACAATTGGTTAATTGAGCTTTTGTGACACAAATTATAATAAACAATCTTCGACCCACTAAAAGCCTGAACACTATAACTCGAAGAAAGCACGTCAAAAACATAAGATACAATTACGTACAAGAGAGTACTTAAATTAGTGCTGAAACTATAATCAATAAACCGATTCACGGTAAAAGTATAAAGACGTTTACAAATAAGTTAGAAACACGGAAAGTTGTGATGTGTAAGTAATCAAATTACGGAAAGATTGTACAAATTTCAACACTTTATCGTCGTTTCTCACTTATCAAATTGATATAATCGAACCTATTATCATTATGACAATTTCGGGTAATATTAAAACGTTAATAACAGTAATTTAATTATTAATAACAGTAATACTTGCAAATGAAACATATATGGTCCATATATGTTTTAACAATTTCATATAAGGAAATAAATTCATATGTGGACATACATGTTTTTTTCTTTTACTCTTGTATCCTTTAAAATATGTAGGTCATGGTAAACTATTATTAATATTATAAGATCATTTAAATTTCTACTAAGTCTGACCATACTTGCTTATACTACTGGATTATAATACATAGTATTTATTCTTTTCATAATTATAATAACATTTTTATTTATTTCTCACATATTTCTCACATCTTTCTAATACACCTCTAGTAAAAATGAAACATATATGGTCCATATGCGTTTTAACAATTTCATATAAGAAAATAAAAAATTCACATATGGACCATGTATATTTCATTTTTACTAGGAATATAGTTGACTCAGAAACCAATTTTACTTTTATAATTGAGATAAAGGATAATTTTTCTCAGTGCGAAAAGATTTTAATTGATAATAATCATAAATGATGGGCAGTGGCAAGGCGCGCTTTAAATTTGGATTATTGTCAAGGCTGAAAGAAAGACAATGATGCATTGGCTGTAATGCGTTCGATGATCCAAGCGATTTGAAACGCGGAGTCGAGCGAACGGAAACCAACGTGGTAAATAAATCGTTCACGGTAACGGGTGGCGCGTCATTGAACAGAGAAATCTATTTATGTTGCTTGTCGAATAGTTCGAATCAAAGGTTGCATATTTCTACGAAATCTTGTTATCGTGTTGCCGTTTCGACTTTGATTTTAAAGGATTACAATTTAAACCAATTGATTTTCGAGCAACCGATGATGAACATTCGATTTTCTTTCGCAAACTTTAATAATTTGATTAAAAATAGACTTTCGAAAGGATTTTTCGTACAGTGTGTAGCATGAGAAATTGGAACCTAATGAAATTTAATCGTTAATTAAATGGCAGTATGTCCAATTATACGAGACTCATTTTTTGCAATAAAAAGTACATGTCAATTCCTTGAATCAATTTTCCTTTAATCAATTTTGACGTGAACTTACTTTAAGTAAATTAATTGATAAAAATCTAGTGATTTTATAGATGAAGTTAATTGAGTTCAATATTTTATAGCAAAATCTTGCTGAATTGTTTATTGCGAGTTTGACCAAATTGAAATTTTTTATTTAATTCTGATATATCGATTGCAAATAAATGAAATATAAGAAAATTAATTATTATTGTAGAAAATAATCATTATTTACTATAATTATTCTTTTTAATTATTAGTAAAATTATTTGCCCTGAGTATTAATTTAAATTTAAATTAATCTTTTTATTATTGTGTGTTAAATATTTACAACAAATAAATTATTATTTCAATTATTTTAGTTCAATTAAAACAAATTGAATATAAAAATTGAAATACACTTTAATAATTATTTTTCACGTTTACTTTATTGATTAATTTAAAACAGGAAATTGTGTAAATACAAGCTTGGTTTAGTTTCATCTACCATTTTAATAGTAAAAGTATGCGGAAACAATTATTTTCTACAAATGGGACTTTTATTACTTAATTCAAACATATCCTTGTCGCATATGTCTACGAACAAGATTTCGTAGAAATATGCAATATTATAATCCTTAGAATGATTTATTCATTACTGATATCTTTGACAATTATTTTGCATTATTAAAATGAATAGCACTGTTATTTTACTGTTTGTGCATTAATGTAGAATTTTTAATATGAAAATTAAAAGGAAAAAACGTTACCTTATAACTACCTAAATGATCAACGTGGCATGTAAATACAGCTTCTCTTCCGAGTGGCACTGTTATATTTTCTAGTGGATTCCTAAACCTAGGCTCGTAAGACCCACCTGCGACAAAAAAAAGTTATTATTCGTTCGTATATTTTAATGTTTGCATAACGCTTTTCATGATTAAAAAATAGCAGACAAAATTCATGGTCACCTTTGTTCTCATTTAATGTACAATGTATATTTTAAGGAACGGAAGATGAAATGCTGATCAATTTAAATTTCCGAGCGAATCACGCTCAGGTTAACACGGCAGTTCATTCGTACATCAATGACATTAGCTACTTCCCATCACACAAAGAGAAATTGAATTATTTAAGTTCGTAATCTAAATTACTTAATTAGCATGTGTTTATTAATTTTAATTAATTCATGTACACCGAAATGAAAACTTAAACATTATTTAATTTTATTTAATTACGGCATTTTAAATAAATTTACAGAAACGAACGTAAAAAAATTGTTCACCTCTTATTAACAATCAGTAGTTACTACTAATATACTACAGTTTCGAAAGATTCGAACCTCTTGATGTTAATTATATCATGTATGTATCAACTTACATAGTAATATGAGCATACTGCGTTACACGTTGTTCAAGTTCTAATCTAATTTACACAATTAAGTGCGAACATTAAAATTGGATGAAAAATTAAAATAACATGATAAGTTTAATAAAGTCTAGATAAAACTAGATAAAATATAAATTAATTACATTTAAATACACCTTGTAAAAAAATTATTTTTATTAACAACACTTTAAATATATTTAACAATAAAATAGAATATAAATTCTAAGTACTGAATATTCATTATAATATCTTTTTATGAAAAATGGTCTTATAATAGTAAACTACACTTGTAATTTTTGATATTTTGTAATTTAAAATGATTGTATTTTCTATCCAATATTGAATAAAAATAAAGAATTAAAATGTTCATCGCTAATGAAGGAACAAATTTTTTGAACATCATCCTTACAACGTACAAATGCACGCCAGCTTAAATTCAGTAAATACTTTACAAAGCAACAAGAAGACTAACATAGCCAGAGAAACCATAGAACACGTATGTCCAATTTCGAAACAAACCCAACCCCAGTATCGAAATTTACACACAATAGAATTGGCCAAACCTGGTGTTTGTAATTTTCCAAATTTATTATATTATAATTCCAGTAATCCATTATCTCTAATTAAATTATTATATATGTATCACTAATGAATTATAATTAACTTATTTGTTCATAACATAATGATTTATATAAATATGCAAAGATGTATTTATTAAGATTTATGACTAAAATAAGCTTTTTTGTAATATGGATATAAAAATAATGCTCTTTCTAAATAAAGTCGTAATGTTTTTCACCTTTTTCAAGCAAAGTTAGAAAACCTACTATAAAAACGCTTTGATAAAATAAACAAAAAGTATTGTCATACTTTAAAATAACTTTTACGAATGATATTTAGTTGCTATTATTGACATTAAATTGCATTATTTCTTGCAATATTCGATAAACTACAAAACTCGATTATACAAAATATTTTTATATTTGACTTGAAATAAATATGAAATAATACAGAATGATACATTTGTAATAATTTAGTATATAAAATTTTACAACAATCTTTCATAAGAATCTTACAAAATATATAATAAAAATATTAGCATTTAAACAATATATTCCTTTATTTTATTCAAATTTTAAATATAAATAAAAATTCACTCCACGTTAGCATTATAAGATATAAGTATTCTTAAAACTTCTATGCATATTTATAGTTAAAGAGGAAATTGAATAACTAATAAAGGATAATATAAAACTATAATTATCTTGAATACTATTAAAAATAATATTATTTTTAAAGTTACCTTCTCGAATCATATACAGATTGCGGATGAATATTTAACGATACCTAAATTTATAGTGGGTGATTATACAGATCACATCAAATGATTTAATCAATAAAACATCATTTTGTAATTACGGTAAAACGTATATATTTTTATTTTTATATAATATACATATATATATATACGATCACAGAAATAATTTTATAATTAATGAATATTGACTTATTCACATATATAACTCAAAAAGCTTATACAACTACATTTGATTATAAACCTATAGCAATTTATTATGCATATTCATAGTTCAATGTTCGATAAAACACATCAATTTAAATCACAAAACTAGCTAATCATAATCACAATTTAATACACAAAAAAAAAGATGAATAAAAATTACTGACATTGCTAGTAAACTGGTCCTATACTTACAAAAATTGACAAATTACCATTCCAAGTTAATAAAAAGTGTCAGCATTTTTACGTATATTGTTAGATTTCTAAGAATTTCTAAGAATTCTAAGAATAAAAAAAGTTTTACTAACTTAAGATAGTAATTTCTCAAAATTTTCAAGTATAAGACCAGTTTACTATTAATATCAGTAATTTTTATTTATCTTTTTTCTCAATGTAGTAATAATTTTATAAAATTTTATCAATCTAAAAACAAGTTTGTTGTTTAAAATTTTGGTAAATGAACGCTAATGCTTTTTCGAGCATCAATTTATGCTCGAGCGCTCAAAACAATTGTTTTTACTAAATGTAAACATGTTGCAGAAGTGGTTTTTACTAAACTAATGTTATGATTATTGCGTGATCCTTTCATTTTTTTCATTATTAGGGAAAATATGCATAGAAGCATAGAAAACCTTTCAATTGTATCCGATTTTAAAAGTTAAACTTTAAATGCGATTTTCTCGGCTTTTTTGTTTTTACGCTTTTTTCAAAATCTATTGGTACACATAGAGAAAAAAATATCAATGTTTAATAAACAGTTTACCCACCCAAGTAAAAATTAGACTAGATTTTGTCCAGTTCAAAAGTGGTACTAGCCAGACTTTGCCCAGTTCAACTGGCCTAGTCAAATCTGACAAGATACTGTCCAGATTCTGGCCCATAAATACTGGA
>JABFPN010002899.1:7250-20152 GCA_022817305.1 Leptoteleia sp. ZL-2020
TCCGTTTTTCATGCCTGGCCTGTTGAAGTTCGATGGGAGGGGGGGGGGGGGCAGAGGACATTTCTTCGGGCTCGCGCGACAGTTGCGCCGCAAATGATAGACCAACCGCACTTTTTCAAAGCCAAAAGTATCCGAAAAAACGACTCCGCTCGTCACTTTCGTATGTATAATAAGACCGAGATAAAGAATCCGCGTGCAAATAAAAGACCAATTTCGAGTCAAGTCGAGCGTGAAATTTAGCCGATAAAAATAAGGAAGCAAAAAATTTTCTACAGATGAGGGTCATGAAACGTAGCGGAATGGCGCTCAATCACAATCAGACGAAACCGCGGCGCGCAGCTTTCAGCGTTGCAATTAATAGTTGCAGTTGCTCGCAGCTGCGAGCCGCGGATAGACTTTCTTTTCTTAGGTGCTTTTCGACACAACGGTTTTATCTTGCTACGTGACAAGTGTCAGGCAACCAACTCAAGGGGAGTTACGTAACTAGACGGAAAAGGTATTCCGATGCAAAATATCCGAGTGCTTTCTACCGGCCTCGGGATTCGACTATAATTCCAGTGGATATTCCACGTTTTGGACCAAAAAAAAAGAAAAAGGAAACAAAAAGGGAAAGTTGTGAAATACAAGCGAAATGGATTTAAAGTGATGCAAGCGGAATTGCGAAGGTCGTGTCATAACAAAAGAATTCTCTTTGTTTATCTAAATTTCCAAAATAGGAACATTCGGAATGGCATGCGGGAAAAGTATCGCAGAAATCTGCGCCAACAATGAAGCATTGTCAAGAATTCCATGATTAATTCAACTGCAATTAATGAGTGATTATGTAGTAAACTGCGTCTACCACTGAGACAACTGTTTTGTAACTATAGGAAGCAGAAGGTCTGGTTCGCCAAAACGAACAATGTACTATTTGTAAAAAAAGAAAAGAATTAGATCACAACTACAATTCGTTATTAGTGATCTCGGAAAAAATAAGCATTGCTGAAATAGCAGAGTATTTTGAATTGCACAATATTCTAGTTATTCCAAAGATTCACCGTAAGGCATAGTTACACGTCCCATATCTTTTCTATGGAGAGTCTAAGGCGAAGGCACGAACATTATCGATTAGATTACAGCGCCTTTCCAGCGGCAACTATAATGCGTTCTTTCGTGAATTCCGCATGATTAGTTGCCGCTCATTCGCTAAACAAACAGTCATTAACCAAAACGTTCATTACTCTATCGCAAATTCGATCGCAATGCAAGAACAATTTCGTGAAGGGGAATTGACGTTTTTAGGTCGGTTAGTAGTTAGTAAGCACTCTAGTGCCGGTGCACCGGCCCTTCGTTCTTTATTGTGGATTTTTTGCTCGGTTCTTCGACTCCCTCCAGTTCGTCTCGTGACTCGACCTCTTCTCTCCTTCAACCCCCGCATCGCTATCCGACTCCGGCTTTCCCATCCATTTTGTTGCTCCCACCGGTCGCCCCGTTTCGTTGCCTCTCTCTTTCTCCTCTTTCGCCGGCGCGGCTCCTCGCCTTCCTCTCTAATCCACCATTCCTGACATGAACTTCACGACACCCGTACGCTTTTCCGACAGATGTTGAATCGCTCAGCTCCCACCAGGAAACACGTGCCCCTCGAAATTTCGGGCGGACTTTTCGAAACATTGTCCGCCTGGATGATGCCAGTCGCCACCGCCACCGGCAATCCAGTCGGCCTCACCACCCAGTTTCTATTTACTCTCATCCGGAAATATTCCGGCAGATTAATTTGTACTTCTTATCGGAAGCGAGCAAACGGTAAAAGTAGCGGGGGGAAGAACAAGACCACTCGATATCAGTGTTTACAAGTTCAACTTGGCTACGGGAAATTGGTCACGATGGTAAGGAATTGTCTATTCGGATCAAAGGCAAAGCCAAATTTCAGTTCCCACTCCATTCACCCGCCCCCGCGAACGTCCATTTTATAATCTACTTGATTGGAAACCAGGCTGCCTCTGTCCCGGAACGTTCAGGCTCTTTTCCCACAACTGTCGAATTCCGATTGGACTCGAGCGACGGGAGTGCAGTTCCGTTGTTCCGGATAATAACGCGATGCACTTTCATCCGGGCACTCTTTTTTTTTTGTTTTCGTTTGCGCGCCCATAATATTTGTTATTGCGGATTGATGGGCAATAATGTTCCGCCGCTCGTATTTTTCCTGGTAAGCAATTTTCCCGCTCCACGTCCGGCTACCAACCGCAATTCATGCCGCTATGATAATAATACGGCTTCTTTATGAACTATTATTCGCTGACCATCGCGGTAGCCCTGGACGCCGCGCGATGTAAATACCGTGTCCGGTTGTTACGCGGTCTCGAAGATGTTGCTGACGCAAATTGAAATCGATTCTTTTTTTTTCCCTCTCTTCCCAGGCGAAAACGTGTATGGGAAAAGTGTCTTTCTGCCTTGGACCTGCTGATTGTCCCGGGACTTGGCGATAACAATGGTGTTAGAAGAAGGAAAGTAACGCGGCGATGAAGGCGGAATAAAAATAAAATCAATCGATTGAAGTTATCGTTGGGTTTAGAGATTGATTCGAGTAAACGGAAGTAACGTTGCAAGTGTTTGCATTTTGCTCAATTAAGTCGAATTACTGCGACAAATATACAAGCACGCGCGTATTTTTAACTTTCTAAATTTGTTCGAGTCCAATTCGTCCTACTGTCTCTCTTCCCGTTTCATTCGACGATCTATCTGTCTTTGTCTTAAAAATGAACGGAGTTAGAAGGTTAAGGCTTTGTTTACAGCGTGTCATTCAAGTAATATTTGCAAGATACATTACGTGTATTATGTCTTACGTTGTAATGAGCTTAGTTCTTTTTAATGTTAAGAATGAAAATGTGATACAATGTTGAACTTTACGTGAACATTACACCGAGAGGTTTATAACGGTTTATTATTTTTATCTACACTTCTGATAAATGAATCGGTCTATATTTTAAATCATCTGTAAACGTGATTTCTAGTTTGACATATATCTAAAATAATGAATTAGGAAATGACTTTAATTTCGTTTACTATAATAATTAGTCGTGTTATCAAAATACATGGACGATAAAGTATAATCAGTAATTAGGTTATTGACTTCCTTCAAAGTATTCTACATTATAAAACAATTAAATTGAATCGTATCAGGTATTTCAGGTTCAAAGAACAAGTTAAAATTTAACTTCTGTAATATTTGACAAGTATCAAAGAACAATTCTTACTCGACTAGAGGATTTTTATTTGAGAATGCAAATAAATAACAGTCAAAAGACACAAGAGATACGACTCGTTAATGTTACATAATGAAATAATTACGTAAATAAATAACAAATTACAGACCTTCCAGCAAAAGTGGCAAATAAAGGATGAAAATTTCCTACGGATGCGATCGATGGCGGCTAAAAAGTTCCATCTTACCGTGGTCGTCTATTTTCAACTTCTTCTACCTTCGGCTCTTCCAATTTAAGGAATTTAATAAACCAATTCTGTCTCTTTTTGGTGTGCGACTTGTTATCTTCACTTCGCCTTATCTTACCGCGTCTCCCTCCTTAATCGGACGAGCCGCCGTCTATATCGATGTACAAGACGCCGTTCGAATTACTAAAACAAGTGGGGTTGAGATACCTTAACTCTCCCGCGTCTCGTTCTCTGAAAAGTGCAAGTCTAGAATATTCCCAAAGCCAAAACGTACCGTGCCGCGCACCTGCTCTTCTCCCTACAAAAACACTCCATCATCCATTGTCTATCCCGGTATAGCTTAGACTTTTTCTTTTCAGCGATCTTGTAATTCCGTGTGGGGGAGTCCAAGTTTCCTTAAACGCCATTCTTGTGCCGCGATAGCTACCAAAATAGAGGCACTAGTAGAAATTTCATCTTCATCGTTATGGAATACTGTTGAATTTCTTTGTCGCTGCCTGCCTCGCCGTACCGTCGATGCCAGTCTGTAATTGATCTTCAATTTGGCGTCGACCAAAAATAATGAAACCGAGGGAGCCGCGCCTGATCCTTTTTCCTATTGCAAAATATCCTTGGCAACGGAACGGAGGAAGGTTGGCCGAAGAGTCCGCCTGGGGTCACGAGCGGGTGAGGCCAAAAGAAGGAAATTCTCGAGTCGGAGGGCGCTTCCTTTTTCCCTTGATCTTGACTTATTGATTTATACGTTTAATTATTGCAATTAGACGAACATTGTTTCGTGTTTTGCGACCAGCTGCGGCTTCATAACAATGATTTCTAAAGTCAAACATTTAGCAGGAGAATACGAAATTCACTGTCGTCTCTGCTCCTTCGTCAGCGAAATCCGGACCAACTTAATCGAGTATGCAGAGATATTTGGTTAACTGGCGCGCCGTCGCGATGATGGCTTCTCCTAGGTCTCTTGATACGGCAATAACGTGATCGTGGCAGATTTCAATTCTGACACCCGAGAGCCTCGAGTTTCACAGATTTGGTGAATTGAGAAGATCGGCCTTTGTGTGCGACCAGGCAGCTTGAATGTGTTCCAAAATAAACCAATACGATCGCAAATGGCTATTCCATATAACGGGTAACACCGAAACCTGATTCCCAAATAGTGCTTTGTACTTTTTCTTCAATTGCAAAGATTGCCGGCTTCTCACAAATGTTACTGTCAAAGATTGCTTACATTTACAATAATGAAGTTTAAACAAGATATTGCGTATTATCGAATAAAATTAAAACGACTAAATGTAACATCAAGAGGGTAACACAAAGCTCGTTTAATTTCTATAATTGTAAATCATTTTCGGCGTTCCTCTCGTATCGTGATGGGCCACATTGGAGTGTCTGTAGAGTGCTGCGGATACCAGCTGTAACGCAGAGCAGCACGTACCGTGGCGTTTCGTAAATTATGACGGTGTCATTTATTGCTTAATCAGTCCCCCTCATTAGTCAGAAGGCGCGCGCCACAGCAATTCGGTTATATCAAGCTGACATCTCGCGTTGGTTGTAGTTTGAATGGACGTCGAAGATAAAGGTGGCGAAATTACAACGGGGCCGGTAATTGTAAGTTGGACAAGGAAGGAAGGAAGGAAGGAAGGAAGAAAGGAAGAGAGGATGGCCGCGAAGTAACCGCATTGAACCGGACACCTGGTCTTTGCACCTTGCGAACTGGTCTCCTTCGCACCGACTCATTCTCTGTCTCAGCGTGCCTCTGTTTATGTTTTTTGCTGCTCTCGCCGACGGAAGGCCACGTGACTCTTTTGCATGGCTTCTCATGAAAGCGTATCATGCCACACTGCGTACCGTTATTTCGACAGATTTGACATCTTTGATACGCCGTTCCGTCTAACCTCTTTCCCTCCGATTCAGTTAAGACGCAACAGTTACACGCGGGGCATTAAGATGAAGGGTTGCGACGAGTGTGAGGGGGAATTAGGATCTTTGAAAGATGAAGGAACGATTTGAGAGAAGTAACGAGAGGGGTTCTTTGGGCGGTAAGAGCTATCCATCACTTGGCGGATCATCCAGATGATCATTTCATTTTGACTCAGTGTAGTCTCTTAGAAAGGTTGACGGTCACTTTCTTTTTTTGTCAGCAAATTATAAAAGATTCATCAAAGTGTATAAGCGATGAAAATATAATAAAGAAGATCCAATTGATGATAAGGAATGAAAATAAACACGGTAACCCTAAAGAAATATTTAATGAGGATTTGTTTATAATTTGAAGAATTGTAAAGATTTGCAAATTTAGTTCCAAGGATTCTGAGTAAGAAAATAATTATCTGCACTTCTTTTTTATTAGTGTACATAAAAACCTTACGCAGGAAAAAATAGCACAGTTAATTTTATACTGTTTGCAACTTTGCTTCAGATAAATGTTAGATTTTCAATAAAAAATAACATTTAAAACTAACATTTCTGCTTTTAAAGACAGTAATATTTATTATACGATTGATATCTTTCTAAAGTAAGGTAAACTTGACATCTCGGATATATTCCTCGGTCTACAATCTAACAAAACTAAAAGTACCTATTCTCATCAAAATTTTGAAACGAATTGCATTGTTAAATTTGGCAATGAAATTTAGCTCGCCAATTGAAGGGTTCCCAGTAAGCAGAAGATTCTTTATGGTGACTTTAAAGTAATTGGTCCGGTGATCGATAGAGTGTTGTGCAGAATTGAAGTGAACGACCATTCAGAATTTTACATCCAAATAATTCTTTTACGGTGCCTGTCCTTCAAACTGATTGGTTGCCGTCGACAGATTGGTCAGTCCACAATTTAATATCAGAACCCCATCATTATACTTCGATATCATCCCTGGCGTCTAGATAGGGCTTACACCCTACGTCATTCGATTCGGTACATATACGATAGCGCGCGCAAACATAGGGAAAGAGAAGAAAAGCTGATTATAGAGCGAGAGGGGCATAGAATGCACCGCGCGTGCGAACGTCGGACGTCGGCTTGTACGTTCTGCGTATGCAGTATCTTGGATGCGGGAACAGATGCAGGATACATTAATTGTGAAGCATTCAGGGCTTCGGCTACTTTTCTAATCAATATCATGGAGATAAACACGAGACTGACGCAATGTTGATCATGCATGAAATATCATTCATTCCAAATAAATATCTTATCGAAAATATTTCGATAACATTGCGAAAAAATTTTCGAATGCCATTCTGAAATCAATATTTTTATTATTTTTATTTCGCAATAATTGCAAATATTCGTTGTGTTGCATTCTTCAATTATTGCAGATTTGGCATATCTTTTTGAACATGCAAAAAGGTTTATAGTTTCTTGGAAGCACTGTGAATTATTTGCACTATTTCATGTTCAATTTCCAATTATTAAATCATGAATTCTAATTATATGCATAGTAATTTAAATATGTGATAACTAACGAGTAATCTATCAATTTGATATCTTCATCCAGATTCAAAGTTATACTTATATTTTAATTATGTATCACTGGTATCTGTAATTTAATTCTTTTGAAAAATTTTATGAGACAATTTCATTCAAAACAACGCTACTTTTTTTCAGCAATGCGGCAATAAAAAAAAACGACATGCTATCATAATGTGCGTTAAGTTACGTCATCTGTGATCAAAGAGCTTGAACAATAACAAAATTACTCGTGGTGTAGTACCTTTAATGACTGAACATTCAATTATGAATGTTACTTTCAACTTGGACGATGAAGAAGAATTAGTTGGGGAGGTATAAAGAATTTTTCGTTGTCAAAGAGGAGAGCCCCTAGGGATTGCTTTCGCATTTGGCATTAGGTAGGTCGACGTCCATGGCGGATTATGGGGTCCACGTACGGGTGACTCATGCATCATAGGGAGACGTGTGCCCCTTTGTGCCGCTACGTGTGATTCTCAGTTCTGCCTTCATCCACGAGTCGAAGGGTTATGACGCTCAGCCATTAATAAAATTTTGCAAATAAACATTTTGGTCTAGTAGCGTTGTCACACAACTCTAATTGTATTTGCCTGGTGTTAATAAGCGTAGATAATTGCAACACATCCGTAAAAGAAATAAGAAATGCATTTTTTTTAATAAAATAGTTATTAATAAATATAAATTGTTTATATGTATGAACTTGCTTAAATATCAAAATTTGTACACGTCTTTTTGATGACTTATTTAATCGAGATAAAATACAGTGGATTTATTTTCAAAAACAACGACCTTGTGGATTATAAAAAGGAAAATGAGATTAAAAAGCTGCTTAAGTGAAATACTTTCAGTATTCCTCTTTTGCCACATTTGGTCACGACGATCGTTTGAAATGTACAACGATTTCGCATTTAACTCAGTCCCTTTGAACACGTCAAACCGTCGGATTTCCATTTTGTGCTCAATTCCTTCTCGCGAAAA
Source organism: Leptoteleia sp. ZL-2020 (assembly GCA_022817305.1). Lineage (NCBI taxonomy): Eukaryota > Metazoa > Arthropoda > Insecta > Hymenoptera > Scelionidae > Leptoteleia > Leptoteleia sp. ZL-2020. The sequence continues at coordinate 15,118 of JABFPN010002899.1, forward strand.
AAGTGTAGCTGGCAATTAATCGCGACGCGTTATGGTGCATCCAGATAATGCACTTTAATTATGATTCGAGCGTGTGTTCATTGTTGGCGCAGTTGCCGAAACTTTTCGTTGCGAGAACAGGTGAGCGCAGGAAAATCCGGCACGACGAAAGCCCGTAATTATAACCTTGTCTGTTGGTAAACACGCTTTTAGTACCAAGAGGGCTGACTTATTATACGCTTTTAACTTGTCCATAAATCATAGTACCAGATTTTGCGTAAGAATGCTCGTTGTATTAAAAAAGTTTATCTGCTCGATTTATCGACGAGAAATTAACGGCCATTTTCAATTTATTATCAACATAATTATTATACTTTTATGTTAAATAAGTGAAGATTTAAATTCTGCATGTCAAGCAAAATAATAAACCTCTTTCGAAATTCGATAAATCCAGTGTCAAGAGACTCAGTGTAGAAAATCTCTTAAGTTCTATTAAGAGAATTCTTGTAAGTAAATGAAAATGGCTATAGATACGGATATTATAAATTTATTAGCAGTTATTATTAAGTTCTTGAAAATTAGTTGGATAACCCCTTACGGGAGTATATTTACAATAACATTCTACAATCAAGACTATAAATGCACACACATATTCCCCTGTTCGTATAAAGTACAGTAGCAACTACGAGTACATTTCTCTCCGTGTATTATTCATTTGAGATTATTAGAGCATATTAATTTAAAGCTTTAATTCTATTGTTTGCCATGAATTTCAATTCATTGATGGCTTAAAGTGCTTAAAGTATATCACATAAATGTGTAGAAAATTAGCATGAAAGTCATGATGTGAGGGCTGCTTGATGAAGCTCTAGAAAAGAATGTCGCGCCGCACGCGTCATTGAAATTGTCATTTAGGGTGAGAACTTCGAATTAAACTTCATTTATACTGTATAAATGCTGTTTTTGGGTGCCGTATTGTATGCAGATTGCAACGATATGAATAAAGATTGTTTCCACAAATGTAATCAAAGATACGTACTATCTTCAATAAGTAAATTCACTTGCAAATAAATATTTTATTAAATTAACAAAATCTCAAAAAATATTTGTTACGATGTATGTGTTGTGCATACATTACAGACATTACAGTACAAGAAACGTTCCAAGAAGTATATGCCATTTATATGGCATTTATCTGAAAATGAATTCGATCATTTATGCGTTTAACTTCTTCGGCATCGATCAGGGGTGTGGAGGGGAGATTTGATGGCTACTGAAGGGACATGAAGGGATGAAAAAAGACAGACTCGTGTGAGAGAAGGATATAGGAGTAAGGGAGATCAATGAAATGACTGCTGGAAGCATAAAAGTGTTTCCGCCTTGGTGCGCCCTACACATGCTGGTTCACATACTGTTGTCGTGTATAGTCGCATAAAATTAAAGCAGACACGGCTACAAAGAGTGACAAAATTATGGAAATACCCTAGACTTATCAAAATTATATTTCTTTTCAGGAAATTTTAATTTAAAAAAATAGATCTATAAATTTCAAATTGATACGCGAGAAAAATATAATAAAATGGCCCACGTTTACTTATATGCAACACTCCAGTACTCTCTTTAAGAATACGTATACAACTGACAAGTCCATTATTGTGGTGGCAAGTAATCCCAGTGAAAAATTGAAAAATGGGGCAACTGATTAGACATTCTCTATTATTAGACCCTGACGAAGAATCTGCGAAATACTTATTAAACGAATTATCCTGTGAGAATTGACTTTTCCTTCCTCAATTTGTAACAGGTTTATTTTGCGAAAATTCTTAAACAGTTATATTTGGAGCAGCAAGTCGAATTTAGCAAGGTTAAAGTTTTGTCTTCGAGTTCCATCTTGGTTTGTATTTTGCTGAACTTACAGTCCAGAACGTGTATTATTATCTGCAGTGCAAAAAACGATAATGCACGGGTCGAACAAATGTGAGCGACACGCGTGCAAGGTTTTATCTCCTGGGTGCTCGTGCGTCATCGATTGGAGCAGGTTTTGTTCAGATGGCCACGTGCGGTTAAAGGGAACTCAGCGACCCTCTTGCACCCTTGCCCTATCTCTGTACCACGAATTGCAAATTTTTTTTCACTTAATGCTCGTATTTGTTGCTATATCACTTTCAGGCCCACGTTCGCCAAACAATCCTGATCCTCTGATTAATATTCTCCGCTGTTCTTTCACTGAACGAGAATCATTAATTTAATTAATTTGATTAACGAATATGTTAAATCAAACAAACGAAAGAAAAATACAATAGACTTAAAATTTCCCTTTATTCCATTATGTCAAATTGAAATTTTATAATCATTATAAATAATAGTTACGAGTAACGTAATATTTCACACTGAGAAAAATTTATTGAGTTTGCACAACTGTAAATATAGTGTCAGCAACTGTAAACAGTAGTATCAACAAGTATTTTCACCGCAATTCTATTTTATAATTGGTTTTTGTGTCAATTTTAAAAATGAAATCTCGAAATAAAACTTCTAAAGCAAAAAAATAAAGTAAAAAAGCTTTAAACATACACTAAAATTAACGTTAAAAAACAATAAAAATTACTGAAAGTTTTGCTGAAAAATTTGCGCCTTGATTCCGCTTTATCTCTCTTTTATTATTAATCGATTTTCTTAATTCTACTTTGTAGTTCTCTCGACTCCAAATACACATAGCACGGTGTGAACTGCGCTATAGTTAACTCAGAAACCAGCTTTATATTTAAACTTACGGTAATTGAAAATTTTTCTTAGCGCAGGGTGGTAACATGCTTGCGTTACTTAATATGTAATTCAATTTTCCATGGATTATCATTACGTAACCATTGTTGGAAATAGTCAAGATGAGATTACGTTCGTAAGGCATCGATGGTAAATTTCGACGTGCGAGTTAATTTAATTTGGAATCGTTAGCGAATGATCTTTGACGCGGTGCAGAACTTGCCAAAGATCACAGACGTCTTAGTTAGCATTGGGTTTTCGCGGTTCGAATGCTCGTGCTAATCGCGTTTCCCATTAACCAGCCGGAGTGCGACGTCATAATTTCTGAGCAAAGGCAACCCCTAATGTCTGAAGGCATTCGGAAGATTAGTTTTTGGTTATCTTGCAAGAGTTCGATTAGAACGGACCTGCGTTTAAGAATGGCGACAGAAGTTTGGCATGCAAAGTGCATTGAAACGAAGAAACATTTAGAAGCAAGGAGAGAAATAAAACGAGAAGAAAAAAGGAGAACATCTCTTCGAATCGATTTTTACTAAAAACGAATGGAAGAAATTACAGTTCAATATATAATAGACGAAGAAGATGTGAATTATAAAATAAATGACAGTATATACAGGTATAATAAACATAGGCACGTAAAGGTATTAATATTAATTTTATGCATGCAATAAATATGATAATAAACTATTTGCCTGTTCTTAATTACCGGTCGCTGAACCGCAAATTGAGTATTCTCAAAAGCAGACGTCAATTATAATTAGATAAAGATTAAATATTAAAAGTGTCCGTGTTATTATATTGTAATTACACGGTGGTTATGGAAAATAAGTACGTTAATGGGATTAAAAGATCACGACTGTGAAGTTCGTTTTAGTAAAATTCGATTGACCTAATAAATTATATGTGTATATATATATATAAAAAATGGAAATTACGGAGAGAGCAATTAAAAGCGGTGTAAAATAAACATTACGATGCGGATAACTGAATAATACAACTGAAAATATTTTAACAGATAAAAAGTTAACAGATAAAAAGTGCATATAAATAAAGACAAAGTTAATCAATCGTGATATCAAAAAGCATTCGTTTTTTTTCTGTGGACGAAACTCATAAACGAAGTTTCGTTATCGTTATCGGTCAAACGTTTTGTGAAAATATTTTTCCCAGAGGTCGTTTGCCCTCCAGTCCGATTGTTCGAATGATAAAGGCTTTATTTTCTCGCAAAAATACAAAAACCTCCGAGGGACAGGGGATAACGAAAAGGGTACACGCTTAGGGATTAAAATATTGGTCTTGTTTGATTTGAAATTGAGCATTCAAATGGCTGTTGTGAGGCGTTAACGTTTTCCAGTGGAAATAACCTTTTATCGGCGAAGTTGTCCTCAGCGACTCCTAGCCAATAAAAGAGGTGCAGCTGTCGCTAGAATCGATCACTCCGTTAACGACGAATCCTCGCAGTGTTCCGGAAACAAGTTCTTCCAGAGTATTACTTCACCCACCGCGAAACAGCTGTAGCATTATGTAATCTGCGCTGCTTTTGCCGACGAGACGTTTTAATTCATTACGTCATTAACAGTAACAATAAAATTGTTATTCCAGAAATAAAACACGCTTTTCTCGGCGCGCTCCGTCTGGAAATATGTTAATTCAATACGGCGTATTCAGCCATTTTCGCAAAGATTAATTCCGGAACAGTAATTGGATCAAAACTTTCATCGTTTAGATAAATTGTTTGTTATTATTTATGAAACGAAATATATATTACTTCATATTACGTTTTTATTAGATTATTTATAATACTTAAATCTTAATTGTTTCTAAAACGATGACATTGCAAAGTGTTGTTATTGATTTAAGTGTTTCCTTGTTGTTTTTTCTGTGTATAATATTGGGTTGTTCGGAAAGTAATTTCGTTTTTTTTTTGTGAAAATGAAAGACGATCTTCGTATAATGGATAAATATTTTATTAAATTATATACTGGCGTATTGTCAACACAGCGTCTCCATACACATCGGTTAATTTCTTTCTGGCTTGAACAGCACTTTTACCTTTTCTATAGTAATAAAGTAAAATATGACGAAAATGCTGCTTATTGCTCTCCATATTTAAAAGGGCACCTACAAAAAACTACCGCGTAAAATCTATTGAACTTTTTCACACATAAGCCTTGCTATATCACCTCTCAAAACATATAATGATTATGCGGCTTAAGTGTGAAGTTGGGATCAAAAAAATACAATTAAATCCTCTATCGGGAAAAAACGAAATTACTTTCCGAACAACCCAATA
>JABFPN010002900.1:0-20152 GCA_022817305.1 Leptoteleia sp. ZL-2020
GCTCCAGTATTTATGGGCCAGAATCTGGACAGTATCTTGTCAGATTTGACTAGGCCAGTTGAACTGGGCAAAGTCTGGCTAGTACCACTTTTGAACTGGACAAAATCTAGTCTAATTTTTACTTGGGTCAGTGTAATATAAATAGTGTTTCATAAATATCAAATGAAAACGTAAATAGCGTGAAAAGAAATTTGTTGCTTTTCCGTTTTTTTTTTTTAATGCGCGAAACACTCATTTCCACCTCTAGAAAGGTTTTATTAATTAATGCAGGAGATATCTAAATTAAATGCGAATGAAAAATTTACGAAAAGTATAAAGCCAAAATGTGCATTTATACAATGTACACGATTTCAATTAAAACGATCATGAAAGTAACAAACACAGAGGCACATATATATTTATATAATGAGCATGTGACGAGCTCGCGTTTATATTATTTAAATGACAGGGGTAATGAAAAATAAAGAACTTGGTGTTCTCCATTTCCATCTCGCGTACAGCCGCTATTCAACCGTCAGCAAGATAGACTTTCGTCGGTTTTTCGCGTAATTAGAAGTCGGATAATTTATTTAACTACGCCCAATGAGGATACGAAACTTTTATTGTTCCCAGACGATAGAGTAGACCGGCTAGACGAGGTCAGAATGCATGTGAAAGCCAGATTGCACCTTGGAGAAATACTAGCCAAGTTGAAAAGGTTAAACCAACAAAGGAAGGGAAAAAAAGTTGTAAGTACATTCGCAAGCTTCTTCACGATGAATAATATAATGGGCCGGCTTTGTAGTTAAGATTGGTTCAAAATTATTCCGCCTGTCGTTTCGAGGAACTTTCTCGAAAGATATTATTGTTTATTGAACAATTCATTTACGTCTGCTAGCATCGATAAAATGTACCAAGTTTAATCGAGTCGCATCAGCCAGCATTCTAGGCTGAATACGTTCGAATACGATTATTGAGTTCTAATAGAATTTTAAGATTTGTTGTATTATTAAGTTGTTCGCGATCTTGTATATTCCGATTTCAAATTAATTTCTTGCCCTTTTGAATGATAATTTGAAGGTAACCAGCATTCTAGGTTAAATACTATATATTATAATATGACAGTAATATAATTAAATATTGAAAAATATTGATTTCTAATAGGACTTTAAGATTTTTTATATTACAAAGTTGTTTGCCGTCTTATATATTCCTACTCCAGTTACTTTCCCGCCCCCTTGGAACCATTCAAAGAGGGTGACAAATTAACCAGACTGGGAGAACTATAATTTACTAACATTTTTCCATTTATTTACATTTATGTCCCAAAATATTTATACCTAATCTTATTCAACTTTCTCGATTGTTTACATTCCAAATTTCTATATATAAAAAGGATCACTAATATTGAACGTTCATCAATTATTACCGCATTTAATACCGCCCACATTTATACCCAGATAACAGAAAATTGATACTTATTGATGTAAATCTGTTCATGTAATAAAGATTTGTTTTGCATTTAAACTTTGTTTGCGTTCATTTAAATTTAATTGAAATGAATTTGGTTATAGTTTGATTATGGTTGAAAAAGGAACGTTAATTTATTTCTCTATCAGCTGCCGGTTGAATAATAACATGCGAAGGAAATACTAATGGTCTAATCATCTGATAATTCGTAATGATTATTGCATTGCGTTTAACGCAAGTGCTATACCAAAATAATCGTTATAGGAACCACAGAACTGTTTCGCCAGATGCGATTCGGCAACAACTAACTGTTCAATATGTAATGTACTTGACTGTGAGCACCATTGATATTTTGTTTGATCCGTACGATTATGCATGCCGAGCCTGTGATCGACGTTTAATAGATGCATATTATTATCTCCAACTATTGTGCTGATGAATTATTATCATAAGGGCATTTTTCAAGTGATTTTAATGAGGCTGTTTTATACCGATAATATAATCTCATGATATGTTAATATTGGAATAACTTACAATTCATATTCATAGCAATGGCTGGAATTTAATACGCATACGTAATAGCTGTGCTGCTGTAAATGTGGGTTACACACTAATGAGAGGAATTATTAATACAATTTATATTTATTGCGAACGGAAAAAAAAATTAAATTACGTTAAATCTATTAACTGATTCGTTGAAATTTGTTTATCGCGATAAATCAAATACCATTTTAATATACGCGGAAAATGATTAGATTTTTCAATTATATATTAAATATGACAAGATGTCATTTGGCGCCATTTATAGATACAGTATTATTTTATTTTTAACTTTTTTTCTCAGTATACAGATTAATCTATCGCAGATATTATTTGCGTTTAAAATTAATAGCAAAATAATGTCCATTAAATTTTTAAACAGCTGTCGCAATTCATTAAAACATTAACTAAAATTAATACGTGAAGGCACTTTGATTTGAAAATCTATTTTGAGGTAAATTATGTTCAGTGTAAGTCTATTTGTTCTAATTTAGTTAATAATTTATGTATTAGTACTTTATTTCTGGTATAGTGAGCTGATGAAAGGACTTCACTTAGAAAAAATATAGTAATTTTTATTGTAACTGTTTTCTGCATATAATCCATTGTACCAAGCGTTTTTGGACGCATTAACCAACCTCATATACCTTAAATTTTTCAACTGTCTTAACCGAAGGTCTCATAAAAATATTTCAACTTGAATATTCATTTCAATAACCAAGAAAACCTGAGACAACAAACAATGAAATCTTTCGTTAATTTCAATTAAACCCCTTTTTTGTACTTTAAAATTAAAAAAAAAAAAAACGAACAGGAGAAAGACTGCGCGAATGTTTTTTTTTCCGTCAATTTCCCTTCAACACGGACTATTTTTCAAGTAAATTAACGGCTCGAAAATATCTCCAGCGGGGTGGTAACAGTGTGTAATTCGAACAAGCAACTCGGGTGGCGGCACAACACGAGACAAAGATCGGGGTTGTGCGTGCGTAAATAACTCACGCCGTGGGCACGCGCCTAATCGCGTGTAAAGGCATTGCCGCGCGGGGGAATATTAATGCCGTTAATGAAAATGATTAAGGCGTAACGCAAGCCCGTAAGGAGGACATCGCGTAACGGTAACGTAATACCCGCCCCGGCTCGGGAAGGGATTTTACGAGCGCGTCCCTGACGTTTATGGCGTTGCATCGTGCACGCGACGCGATACTGCACGCCACTTTCGATACACGCTCGACTTTTTTATTGTTCCAGCGGATCGCGCAACCCCCCACCCCCTCCCATCCCTTACGCCCCGTTCCCCGTTTTTTCCATAAATATGCACGCCAAGATGTTACCGTCCGTAACTTCGTGCGTAAAATCAAGCTAATGCGCGATCAAATCAACACGTTCTTGAGGGATATAAATTCTATTTCGCATTTCCCGTTGCTTTCAGCTTTATTTACGACTATGAATATGCATCGCCTTGGCTGTTTATGTAATAAGTATGTTTCTGGGTCGGTAACGTGAGCGATACGCCGGACGAGCGATGCGAGAAAAATTTATTTCCAATACAAGCCGGGGCGAAACTTTGTTTTCCGCTCCCTTCGCGATAAAAACTTTTCTGTCCGCGCCTGTTGATAACGGTGAACGCGCGCATGTCTTTTATCGATGCGCATTTTTAATACGAAAACTTTCGAATCGCGCGTTTATCTCCGTTTCTTTGCGAGCCGACTTTTTCTGTTCGGACTAAACTGACATTATAATGACCAATTGCAGATTTTCGTATATTTGAACGAGCGGCGTTGAAAAGTACACTGAAAGAATGTGAGTGTCAATTTTTAATAGAAAGTTCATTAAAATTATTAAGTTTTATTAAATTTATTCAATCATTTTAGTATGCGAAACAAATGCGACCAAATTTACACGAGTCTCTAATCGTCGTTCCATCTTTGGTGCATATACTACTTCTTGTAATAAGTGAAATTAGCTAATTTTGGACGTGGACGGAAACTAGCCGTTTCCCGCCTTTGTCTATAATTAGCTAGTTTCCGTCTTCTAAGCAGGACGGAAACGGAACAGTTTCCTAGCACGAGTTACAAAAGAATTGTTTTATACTAAGTAGTTTGGTGCAATTTGACATTTTGTTTAGGAAATTTTAAGTAAACTGTTTTATAACTTTTTTATGAACGACACAGGTCAGCGACCCTGATCAACTGAACTAATGGACAAAATATAAAACAAAAAGTTTATCGAAATTTTTAATTCAATTTATTTAACTTTGAAATCTCCTGGTTTTTAATTTGTCATATTCTTTTTTCTCTGTCTACGTACCATTTTTCTCGACATGACTTTCGCGGTTTGAGTGATTTTTATTCGTGATTTGAATTTAGCGCGTTTCCCACCCGAAGCCATTGGCTATTGGGAATTGCAGTTGGGAGGTTAAGGGGCGGGTCCTTTGTAAAACGGATGGAGAAATTTGTCAAACTGATGGAGAGTGGAAATTGGTGGAAGGTAAATAGGTAGAGAGTTGAATGGTTTTACTTTAAAGTAACAACATGGCGTCGGTATGGGTAAATTACCTCGGAATTTATGAAATTATTCTTATTTAAAATTGAATGTAATTCCCGTACACTAATATTTTTAAAATGCCTCTAATATGGAATGTTAATACCAGTTCGGAAAGTAAATTTAATTTGAATTTTATAATGGATAATTTAACAAAGGTAAACGTTAATTTAGCTGTATTAATTACATGAATTGTATGTTTTATACTATCTTTTGTAATTTGGAGGAAAGTTTGAATTGTTTAAGCTTCGGAGAATTGTTATATTAGATTCCCGTCAAAAATTGTTTAAAATGAATGGAAAACTCTGATTTTCATTGAAATATCCCGTCCTGCATTTTAATGTCAAAATCTCTTTGAAAACAACGACGCTGTAAACGAGTTCTTTCAGTGAACTTTCATCGTGCGTGTCACAAGCGCAAATTAGAATGTAACATTCATCAATGCACAAAATGACGCTTTACGTGCGATTTGAATTTCGAAGTTCAAAAACTATTTTCATTGTTCACGACTTATTTTGCAGATTTAATTGTATTTTATGCCACGGCATTGAATAATATTTCGCAATCCGGCGTTATATTTTATATATGAGAGTTTCTCTCTCGATTATAAAGGGAAATTCGCTGCTGAGTGTGATTTAATTAACGAAAATACTTTTAAATAAACGAAACTCATAAAGCATACATAAAGCAAGAGATTAAGCAATTAAAAAGCTCCTCGAAAGGAATCAAAGACACAAAAGATTAGGGATTAAATTACTATTTGCAATCTTTTTCATTTAATTCAATTTCATTTTCAATTTATGTCAGAGGCAGTAATTTTTTAGCGCAAGTTACATTGTTAACCTTTAATTTTTTATTTTTTTTTAAAAAAATTACAATCTATCTATTAAACGGTGAAATCGAAAAGCGAAGCAATAAAAAGTGTGAATATTTCGAATTGATGGGTTGTACGTGTGATTATACTATGCTAATAATATAATGCAATAAAATTTATAAAATATACACTGAGAAAAAAGTTAGGATAAAAATTATTATACTATATGTAAAAATGGGGACAAATGACATCTTCTTGTCTTAGTTAATATACAGTTTAAAAAAGGTTATAAGAGAAATGAACATTTTTATTATACTGTATCATAGTAACTTGTACAATACTGATAACCTTTTTTAAAATGTATTTTAAATAAGACAAGAATTGTAATTTATCCCCATCTTTACATCTAGTATAATAATTTTTATCCCAACTTTTTTCTCAGTGTATAATACAAAATATTAGAAGAAATATCGTTATGTAGAAATAGAACCCATTACCTTATAAATATTAATCGTGTACTTTACCACCATTCTACACCACTGACTAAATTTTTTGTCCAACTCTAGTATGAGCTTGATGTCGTAGAGTGGGAGTAAAGTTGCGCGACACGTGACTACGAATCATATCATAAGGAATACTGTAAAAATACACATAATGAAGCTTTGCCTCGTCGGTTTGCTATCGCGAATCTCGATTTTCGAGTTATTATAAAACATAGTTGTAATTACTAATAAATTTCTTTTAGTATAGGTCGGAGTTCAATTGATTAATTATTGAAATTGCGTGTTCATTTGTAACAAATGGAAGACGATTTTACAGGGTCATTCCACGATTGGAAACACGTCGGGCAAGCGTAAATAAAGCCAGTAGATTGAAACGGTTTTGATCAGCCGTCCGTTGTAAAGTGAGAATATCTCCATTAAACACGCTAAATCAATGCGGTCAAGCGTGTGTCAAACAGTGATGTCCTGGCAATGTGTAATCGGTTGATCCTTTCATCATACTTAATGAACTTGCCAAGCATGATCCGCGGTAAGTAAGTGATTGACAAGATTTATATGCTTACCACCCATTCATAACATCGAATATCGTTTACAGACTGTCCTTTACTCAGTGCTAATGATAATCGTACACCGCCAAATATCAACCTTGAATCAAACAGTTTCCGATTCTTTATAAATTTAAAATAAGAACTCGACGTGTGTCCCAAGGCAATGTCTTGTATTAAAAATTCATTAAACGAACTATTTCTTGCAATTTCTTTTAATATATTACAAGTATGCTGATAATTAAACTCTTTAATTATGATAATTAATTATTTAAGTGTAACAACCGAGAAAGTACATAAGTTATTAGCAAGTTTTGGCTGCATTCAAAAAGAGTAAATAATTGCTTTGTTAATAATTTTGTGCGAAAATATAGGTAAGAGTCTTTTCCTTTCTGGAATCTAAAGAAATAATTTATGAAAGTGGTTGATAATCAATTAGGATGAAGATTGTAAAATTAGCCTAATTATTTGATTATCTAATTTCTATCAATTTTCCATCGATCAGCCTTTATTACTTTCCCAAAAAGGAACATGCAAAGAACTAGAATAATGAGCTTGTATTCTAACATTAGCCAGACTATCGTACGTCCTCAGATGGCCGTAAAGTATATGGCCTCCGTGTAAATTTATATGATAATTAGGGAAATCGACATGTGTAACAATTTCATAATTGTAAAATTTATTGTGGACATAATAATTTTGCATTTTTTATTATATTAATTTATATTTTATGTGTCATTACACAAATTATTTGTAAAATGTTTAAAATATGATAATTGTAAGATCAAAAGATATAATTCAAAGACAATATTAAAGCAAAATGTAGACTTGTAACGAAGGAAGGAACGGAAACTAAAATCTTTGAAAACTCGTTTTACATATTTCGCACTCTTAACTTCACATCATTTAAACGAAATGAGATGAAAGACTGTAAATGTTGAAATTCCACGTGATATTCTTATACTTGGCAGAACTTTTAAAAATGAGACAAAAGAAAAAATGTGAAAGGACATTTCATAACAGACAATGAAGTCAAAGTTAATGTAATTTGTATAATATAATAATTTATACATTTTAAAATATCTTAATTTTGAATTTCAAAAAAAAACGCGGCTCAATGCTTGTTAAGGACAATGTCGAAACGTAATATAATGAAACGGAAAAGTCAGTTTTTTTATACTTTAATACTTCGCGTGTGATTTGAACAGACAAATTTAATGGGTAATTTCTCTGTTCTCATTTATAAATAGGCAATTATATTTCGGTATTTTTCACACATTTTCGTATTATTTATGGCTGATATATTGTTTCCGAATAATTCGTTATTCTTGTCTGGCACCACAGGCAGCTATCAACCAGACTCGCACCGGGATACCGGGGAAAAAATGGCTATCCGGATTAATTCGAATCAGCTCCAGGTGGCGCCTGGTATACTTTTGAATTAAATTTTTTCAACAAACTTAGCTGGATATTTTGTTTGTCCATGAATGAGTGATTAAAAACTTAACAAGATAGAATTCTTTTATTGCAATTACGGAAATAGTTCCAACTGTTAATGTACTTTTCACGATATCGAAATAATGTTTTTTAAGAAAAAAAAAAAAGAAAAACGCGAGCCTTGATATAATTTAAAATCTAATTATATCTGAAATGCAGCCATCAATCAAATAACGACAACAGATACTTGACCCGTCTCAAAGCCCGGCCAGGTATCTACACGCGAGCGACGCTACCGCGAAATTGATCAACATTTATTTACGCTCTTAAGAGTCATTTCATGTTTCACTTTTCATTTTCCGAGAACACCAATGATCTCCCGTCTTTATTGCTTTTTTTCTTTTTTTAATTCTTTTTCCGCAACCTTTTAGTAGACTCTCCGCCATGCCGTGCGAGCTTTCGAATCCCACCGAGTGGCAAGTCTCGCATCACTTGGCTGGATTCCTACACGGTCGAGTGCGCCTCCGTTAAGTACACTTGTCGTTAATGCCGCAATACTAATATTTCTTTTGATCGTGCAAGCTCAAAAAATATTTCACGACCGAACAGTTTAAGCACGCGACTGCTATCGATTCGTTACGAAACACACGCTTTTCCCATTTAATTTATGTTCACGTTTTAAATATACCCGATTTTTATTATTACGGATAGCCACTATTTGCACGTTAAAAAGGAATGTTGCATTGCGAATTTGTTGTTTTTATGAGGGTACTTATATCCCGTCTGTTTTAAAATAATAATTATAGACAAATTGGCACATTTTGCCAACTTAAAATAGTCATTTGAATTCTTAAGATTTTTAATATTGCAATTTTTCATTTAATAAATAACTAAAAAAACTAAGATTTCATATTTTCGTTAATTCAGTTCAAACACTTTAAAACATATAGCAAGCTTTATTTATTTATTTTATTTTTTTCCACTTAAAGTGAAGTGATTTATTGAAAAGAAAAATACTGATTTATTTCCAAATACTCATAAATAATCATAGCTCATTATTGGTGATCATTTACTGTCGTTTAATATTGCAGGAAATATCATTTATTAATACTCAATAATACCCCAATAGATTATTCTTTCATTCTTCAATAAATTATTATAATTAACCATCGCGATCACGGTAGTAAGCTATCTACATAGTTAATTTAAAAAAAAGTTTTTAAAGACCACCTTTTTTTTAATATTAGCCCTTATAAGTCCTTTAATAGTTATTTCAAATTATGTAACAGTTAATGTAATTTATTAACCAATAGATCTATAATTTTTTTATCAAATTAATAATCGTAATTTTTATATTTTTACCTCATCTTGATAAAAAAGTTAAAACATCCAATGTAATTGCGAAATATAAACATTTGCAATTGCAATGTTAATTATAACATAAACAAATTTAACAGTAAAATTGAATGAACTTGTTAAAGTCAATTTGATTAATAATATTTTGATTTATAAATATACGATGACAGTTTATTAAAAGACCGGTGAATTTGCGCGCGAGTTAAAAAAGCTATTAGTAATGAAATTAAATGCTTTCGTTGAAATTTAGAATGATGATAAATCAATAACTTATCTAGTTATATTATGTCCTCGAAATCTGTACCTAATAAATAGTTCATTTTGAGCTCTATAGCGTCCACGGCAGGGTACCGACGTCGACCGACAGTTATTACCTGTTGACACGCGCGCCTTATTACGATCTTCAAGATTGACTCGAACTCCTAAACCCCTTTTCACGTCATCTCTATTCCGCATTTCCGAGTTCTCTATTAAAACTAGGTTTAGATAAAGAAGACATTTAACTGTTCAAATTTATATCATTTGTTCGTACTGAATGGCAGAATTTTAATTATTACAATCTTAATTAAAATAAATTAATTAATGCAACATTGACATTTAAACTTTACGTAAAATGTAGCCAGAGTAATTAATTTCAGGAATAATTACTCTATTTTCTAAAAATAAATTATGCGCGTTTCTGAAACCAAAATTTCTTCATAATTTACAACTTGAAAAAGGAAAACTTGAAATTTGAATCTATTCGAACATTTTTTTAATAGGAATATAAGCAAGGATAACAACTCTAGTGAAAAATATGACAGAAACTACTGAATAAATTTTACTGGTTTTAAAACCAAAGATACCAATTGTACACTGAGAAAAAAATATATAATAAAACTTAATATATTATTAATAACTTGCGGATAAGTTGGTACTTATGATAGAATTTATTAACAAATATAGTTGGAATTATCATATATATATATATAATTTATTATTTTGGTTGATAAATTTCGTCATAAGTGCACACTCGTCCTCGAGTTACTATCTAATTTTTCTCAATGTATATATTATTTTTATACTTCAAACATGTTTCTATATAAAAAACCGACAGATATCCAAAACAAAGTGAAAACCAGTAATACCTTATCACACTTTTCTCAGCTTATAATATAATAAAATTTAGAGAAAAAAATGTATCCATTCGATATTTAACGCGGGACTTCGCGCTCGACTACTTTTCCACGGGAAATAATTGCAAAAAGCTCGTTTCTTCGAAAGTAACCGTGGATTAGAATACCCGTGTAATCGAACGGGACGTGTGTGGAATCGCTAAAGTGTTGGTCGTACTGGTCTTATTTCTGCGATAACATTTAATGAAGATCGAACAAATATCTCCGTTGGAACTTGGGAAAGTTCGCTCTGATAGCGTTGTTATTCAAAGTACAGGCATTAGGATGAGTCCTAAGCCACCGTAGCGGGAGTCGGCGGCCTCTTTGTATTGATGGCAGTTAATCTTTCTACAAATACGCAAACTACATTCAAACACGAAACTTTCGAATATCGTCCGAACGTATCCAGGCACCGGTGCCAATTGAGCAAAAGGTGCCAGTTACGCGAGCCAACTCGAAGCAGAATTTTCGGTTTGGCTGTTTCGCCGGTTATTCAAAGAGATAAGATTTTCATCGCGCAAGCGAATCGTTCGGGACTTTCGGCGGACGGTAGAGATATCGGGTTTTGTTTTCAGTGCACTCACCTGTAGATGGGAGTCATGTCGTTGGTGTACCAAACGACGAGGAGAGCCGAGTCGTTCGGTCGCATCGACCGAATGTCGCAAGGTAGCTCCGCGACACCGTGCAACACGGCCATGGCTATGTGCGGTGGATCTGCAACAAAAACATTTCAGTCGTTATTTTATGTGTCGTGAAAGTATTTGGATACTTGTTCACTTGAAATGCAATTAATTTAAATGTGATTAATGGCAGTAAAGGGATAATTAATTCATATTTTATAGACATTAATGAAATAATTTTTGACGTTAAAAAGCAGATGTAATATATGTATTCGAATAAATTGTAGTATTAAAATAAAATAAACTTACAATCAGTAAAAAAAATTAAAAAAATAATATATTATAGGATAAATTTGTATTTTTTAAAGAAGTTGGAACACTACAGGAAGAAACTCAGAAAATAAAAGAAAGATAAGACTGCATTAAAAGACGACTGACCCAACGCTTATATTGCTATCGTATTCCCCTCTACCGCTAATTGAAAACAAATGTTTTCGGTCTATGAAAATAATCCTACAATATGTGTACATATATATATATATAAACTGAAGATAACAATTAAATTATCTTACAAAATTTCTTTATTCCTCGGAACTATTTTATTTGAAAAATCCTAGAAAGCTTATTTTTCTTGGAATATTTTACATCTTCTTAACCACTCCATATACGAGTGTAACACCTGGTTATTGTTATGACCCTAAAATCTTTATACACTTTTTTCCCCTTACTTTAAAGCTAACCGTCACTCCAGCGTGCGACATTGATTGGTTCAGACGACACCTTTTCTTAACGTCAAAATGTGAAGAGAAAAAAAATATCAAAAAAAAAAGATGGCGGAAAAAGAAAACGTTTTCATTCGCTGAACAATCCAGCGGATATTTTGAAACACAGGACATATCTGGCAAGAACATGATTCTTCCCCCTTATTATTATTGCACACAAGCGAGTGCATAAGAATACCGCCGCGGGGCGAAAGATGAGTTTCGTGCTGAAAGCTGCGAGAAAAAAAAATGATACATAAATGGAAAGGTACGAAGCAGAGCCGATCTTCTTGATTACGTTTCGTAGATGGCGGGCGTTGTTGTCACGCGGCGATACATCTTGGAATGTTTCATTTCATCTTTGCGGCCGCGCGGCGGAATTCATATTCCTGTTTTTCGCAAGAGCGCTATATTTCCTCGCGAAAAATCACGATGTTTTCGTATCGGGAAATAAACTGGAACTGCACAGCCGTGAAAATAAGCGATAAAAGCGACGTAACAGCCAGCGGAAAGGAATATGTAACGATTGTCCGAGAAGAATAAAGGACTCTGCACGTTCAACTTTTACGAGCTCGATCTCGCAATTTTTTTTTCATCCCTCCCCCTTTTTGTATTTTATTTTATTTCATTCATTTGACTTTCTCGTTGCGGAACCACGGGACATGAATTCCGTTTATACTGGTTCCGATCGGCGATTTTTATTTAACAATTCCAAACGAGACCATTTCTTTGACTTTTTTTTCATTGTTTTTTTTTATATTTTATATTTCAATCAATATTTGACAAAGTTTCTCGCGCTATATAAAATGACGATCGATGATTGCGTTGGTAAATAATTAAGTTTTGCAAAGCAAGTATATTGATAATGTCTCAATTCATTCATCCGGCTTAAGTGTAATTTATACGAAGCAATAAAGCAAACTTTACGGTCTCACAAAAATGATGAGCGACGTTTCTCTCACGGAGCTCGAAAATTACAGCGCCATTTTCAAGAGGCGTTTTCGCGTTTGAAGGGAAAATACACCGCAGTAAATTGAACCGATGATAAATTTACCAACCGGCTCTTTCCTTTTCCTTTTTTTTTTACGCGCGAATATTCAAAAAAGCTCCGAAATAAAGATGCGATCTGCGGGATTTTCATTCGCGTGCTGCCCCCCCCCCCTACCAGTTTGTTTCCTTTTTTTATTATTTTTTTTTCCCTCCATCACTTCATCTCGCTTGACGTTCAACTTTTCGTTTCCCCGAACGGCAGTCGCGGGAAGGTATCCGTTTCTTACAATACCGAATTCCGCCAACCATTTCTAACATAATATCGTATCAACAGTCGCATATGTGGTCCCGAAATCGTTGGAAACCACTTTCTTCATAACTTTACAACACATTCGCCTTTTATCGTCCCACCCCACCCCCCAACCACACCCTTGCCATCTTACCCGGAAATTGCATCAGGCCGAATACAGCGAAACACCTTTTTTTATCGCGACATACCTCGTCTGCTTCGAAAATTACTACAAAAACTGTCTTCGATAATGCGAAAGCGCGCCGGGGGAGGGGGGGAAATTGATAAGTCCTGTTTCGCCGATGAAAGTACGAGCGACTTTCATCCGCAGTAGTGGCCCAGGTAGAAATTTTGCTAGTTTTTCGTTAGTAATGGTTAGATACTAGCAAGTTTTACTCTAAGTATTTTATTCTAGCTTATATCTTAAGATGTTTGTTAATATCTTGCAAATTTAACTTTTATGTGCAATTATCAATAACGATCTCATATAAATTATCAATAATGAACTCATAAAAAAAGGATTATTAAAAAGTACTGACATTGTTAGTACATGGATTATACTCCTGCGAAAATTGAAAAATTACTATCTCAAGTTAGTAAAAAGTACTCGCACGTTGACAACTATTGACGATAAACAAACACGTTTTACTAACTGAAGATACTAATTTTTCAGTTTTCGCAGGCGTATGACCCATTTATTAACAATATCAGTTATTCTTATTAATCATTTCGTTCTATGTCGTAATGTTCTTAACATTGGAGCATAGAATCTTAAAATGCCAGAAAGTATAGTAGCTTTTACTATTTTATTTTTCTCAGTGTATAAATTTCTATCTGGGTAGCGAAGGAGGTATTTCGAAAAGGCTCGACGGTCGGTTCGTTGACGGAAAAATCCAACGACGGCGGGATAATTAACGCATCGATGTGAAATTCAATCGGCCGCACCAGCGAGCGCCTCCTTTTTGCTACAATTCGAGCAAATGTAATTGGCGAAACGCGGGGATTCTTGTTACCTTTAACTTATGGCCGGACGGTATTTTCTTATTACACCCTAATCTCGTTGCCTCTTCGCTAATGTGGATTAAATAACAATTGTTACGTTTAATTCCGAATGATGTTTAATTCCGAGATCGAGTCGAACTGTTTAAAATGCCGGGTAGATAAATCTGTTCAAACTTGGCGAGCGAAAAAGTAAAGGAATTGGAAAATGAAGGAATAAAGGACTTCGAAAGGAATAGTTTACGGCGAGGAATGTTCCAAAGTTTAAGATTAAAAAATATTCTGCTGTATATTCAACGTATTATTTCCATTGAAAAGCATTATTTGGTTAGTTTATTTAATTTAATATACGCGTGTATAATATTTAGTATAATATATTTTGCCATCGATTTGGTTATGATTGTAGGTAGATTTTTTAGAGGAAAACAATGGCGAACAGCATAAAGCTATCGAAGTCAAAGAATCTCGATAAAAATACTGAAGACAAACAGCCCCTGCTGCGGGTCACCGGATAAAATCGTGCGCTATTTTTTTTTTAAATTTATTTAATTTACTTTACTTCCTTTTAATTAATTTATAGGACTCTTTGTTATTTATTTATTTGCTTTAACTTTAATCCATTTAATTTTATTTTATTTAATTAAATTGCGAACTTTTCAAAGTATTTTGCCGCAATTAAAAGGTATCCTCTTCAGTCCAACAGAAATACCTTGGAATAACTTTTGCAAATTTCTAAAATTTTTCCTTCACGCACGGTATGCACAACCAGAACGTTGGCGACATTGGAATGTACCGAAATTATTTTGAAATATATTAAAATATAAATGTACAAAAATTGTGTAGTCTGGAAATATTCTAGGTTTTTATTTCTACATATAGACTTGATTTTAAACTCGATCACGAAAGATGAAAGCGTTTAATTAGGTACCATTGGAAATCTATTCTTAATTTTTCCCTCATGGACAATTATATATATTTCTATTTAAAGTATTGGCTTCTATTAAGAATAGAATTCCAAAATATATACGATGCAGTTGCAAAAGTTCATTGGTTCATTTCCGCTCTTGTTACAGCTGTGAATTTTGACGGAGGAAAAGTGAAAGAAATATAGAAAAACAAACAGCAAAGGAAAAGGGAAAGCTAATGAAAAGTGATTTGTGGAAAATTTGAAGCTCATTTCTCCGGCCGAAGAAGACCTCGGTCCTTTTAAACGGCGTAATCAAAATGTTTTGTCGACTGTGCGGGTCTTGAGGAACACAGAAAAACAAATTGGCCTGTAATGCGATTGCGCGAGCATCCCTGTTGTATCAAGTGTCCCGTTTAAACTTGACTTCAAACAAAATACTCAATAAACGATTGCGAACGGTAAACGAGTACCGTCTGCTCAATAATTAAACAGCACTTCGGTATCAAAGTTGCGTCTGGAAGTGCTGCACCGTCTAATCGTGAATTCCCTTTGTATTGCCGCTCGCATGAAAGACTTTGAATACTACATCGGTTACAAAATACTCCACGGAGGCAGCGTCACGAGCAGTTCATCGAACAATCTCCGCGCGCGCTATCGCCGGCAGAAATAACCCTAGCTGGGTACCCCGCTGGTAAGCCGATAATCCGCGGGTCAGACAGCTCTTCAGGAAGCCGCAAAACTGCGCTTACCGCTGTCATACTGTCCCCACTTAAGAGCATTGAAATTGATCCTACCGCATTTCTACGTGTTCGTTTTGGAAAATGTTGTTCCGTTCAGGTGGCGAAATGTCCCTCCGCCAAAGCCCACATACCAATATCCTTTCCTTACTAGGTAGGAAGTATACCGGGGATACACAACTAAGTCTCCGTTTTTAATACAACTCACATTCCCTATGACTTTAAACGACGCGAAATTGCTCGTTTAGTTACTCCCCATCTAAGTGCAAGTTCTTTTTATATCTCTAGTATGAGAATTCATCCAATAATGAGTCCAGTTCCGCGTCTTCGTGCACTTTCGACCTTCTTCCCCTTTGTTTTCGACGTCAAATTCACTGTTCTTCAGCTCTTGAAACCTTTTAAACGAGTATTTCTTTGTAGGAGAATAATTTGTTCCGGAACAGTTATATCTGAAATTGATTATTACTTAATAAAGCGACAACGCAGAAACATGACTGCCATGATCATCGTTAACGTTAAGACTATCCCATTACTCGCTATCTCGATTTTGTTTGATACGAGTTGCCGATAGAAAGGGGAAAATTATGATACCGCGGTGTAAGAAGCTAGAGAGCAGCGTGGCTGAGGTGTTGCCGTCGATATATATCGTATAGATATGCGGAAATAACGTATCGGTTTATGAATATGCGATGGGGGCGATTGACTTAATATCGCTGGGGTTCGACAATTTTATTATTACGACAAAAACCCGCGATAATGCGTCGCTTACTTCATTGCGTGGGACTTCCGAAGTGTATCGGGGGTGTTTTTTATCGTAATAACATTTCCTCGCACCGGAGGTCGATTTTTCCCAACTGAAATTTCATATTTGAAATTGTAATTTCGATTAACCTTTAGTGAGTGGCAGCGCGAAATATCGCGTTTAATGAAATATTTGAAAAAAAAAAAGGTTTGAATATTCCAATCCTTTTATTTACACGCACCAAGATTTTGAGACGCATGGCTACGGATATTCCGAAGTTGGCAATCATCGTGTGAAAAATATGCTTGTTTTAAAAGGAATCTCGTGTACGAATTATTTGACACGTGCGACGAAAAAAAAAAATGCTATTTCTCAAGTCAATGAATTTCTTTTGAAAAAGGGTGCCATGTATTTCCAATGGACGCGTGCAATTTTCGCGCGTTACCGAAGTGGCGGTGCCTGTTGGACACATCGCACTTTGAAATCCGTAATAAAATGTCTGAAATGGTCCTTTCACTATCGTGAAGCGTTGTTGGCACGTATTCATTCTTTCCGTCAGTAGCAGTGTCCTGTTTTAACAAGCGGTTTTCATTTCCGATTTAAAGCGGACATTCTATTTTTCATATACATTTATCTTCACGCCGACGAAAAAACAATATTTGCGTTCTGCTTTTTTTCTTTTTTTCTCTTCTTTTTTTTCTCTTTTTCTTCATCACAACAATTTCCTTTCCTTTCGCAGGATTTAAGTGTCACTTTTATAACGATTGTGGAGATTGAATACCGTTGTTTAATTCGATTTATGTTCTCTATGCGTCAATGTTCCAAAGAAAATTAATACCGAGATTTGATTTCAATTTCATTTCATTTTATAAATTTTACTTTAATCAATTTATACGATATTTATATGTACAATGATATTTTCGGTATATAAATATTATAATTTAAGATAAAATTGTAATTTTCAAGTATATATAATTATATAAAAAGTGCTTCAACTTTTAATAGAAAAGTAAATTTTATTAATGTTAAATTGTTCTTTTTGTTGAATGTTTTGACGCAGCTTTCTCTTATCTAAATATTCGTACTATATTCGAAGAAAAGTATACGTTCTATATATCGTTTATATGATGCATCACGAATGTATTTTATATTAACGAATTATATGACAAAACGACATTGCCACTTGTGTTACGAGAAACAGTAGATTCGAGCTGTTTTTGTATTCTGAGATAAATTTGTGGAGAAACAACAGATCATTTTGTAAGGAATTTTTCCATTGAAAAGTATTGTCAATGGAAAACGAAAAGAATGTTAAATTGTATACAATTCCACGTTAAGTCATCACTTTAGAAAATTCCAAACGCTTTCAGAATTAATTGAAATATTGAAAATTTTCTGGATTTCCTTAAAACCAAATACATGAATAATTCATAATTTATAGTTACTAAACATAAAAAGGTAAAAATAATAACTTTTATTTGAATATAATATAAAATAATTCATATTTGAATAAAAATATTGACTCAGTATTACTTTAAAACATAATTCTCATATTTTATAACAACAATACACTACGACTGGTCACACTCTGATCACTCACCCACCGATCACTGCTAGAAAAGAACAATTCATTGAACTAAAAAGTTTTTGATTGCAGAATTTTTTCTTAGCCATACGCGCAAGTGACATGAAAAGTCTAAGTCTAAGAAAAGCTGCTAAAACGGCAACAATCATCGGCAATATTTCTCTTTTGTCTGCGATCGCTCGACAGAGCTTATTCTGAATTTGATTCATGCGGCCCAAAGTACCTTACGGTAATTTGCACGTGCCATCGATCGCTTTACTTTTTAAAGCACCGCCATTACGGTTTCTAGTTCGTAACCTTCTTTTTCCTGCTGGTCGCGTCGCTCTGCCTCTCAGCCAGTTGAGCGATCTCGAGGAAGATTCATTCGCGATTCAAGATCGATAACAAGACTGCTAAAGATGGAGATAGCGGTATTCAAAGAGACTCTCTCTAGGGAGCATTCCTTGATCGCGGAAGGCGGGCCAGAAAATTCTTTCCGGGCGAGCTGTGAAATAGCTACTGTCAAGGCATTATTGCAGACACAGAAATTCCCGAACAATTTGACGTTATGTATTGTGTACGTACCGAATGAAATTTCGTTGGAATTTGTACCGCCATTTGTTTTTCTTCTTTCTCGTTTTTCGAATTTGAATTTCAAATTTTTTACTCGCGAGAAATGTTTGAGAAAATAACATTCAAGTTGCCGGAAAATTTAATAAAAATTGTTAAGCAGAGAGCGTTAATTTCATCATTATACCGGAGTCTCCTTGATACTTTGAAGCATTGCTTTTTAATTTTTTTTTTTTATCATTATCAAATTCTTCCACGTTACCATTTAAGTCGATTCCTTTCTTCGTCGACGAGAGTCGTATCATCTGTCCGTAGAATACAAAGCATAAAGTAATAATCAATTCCTTTAAGAGAGCAAATGAAAATAGGAAATTTTTATTTCATCAATATATACTATTATATATTAAAACGCGAGTTCAAATGTGACCAATTTATTTTAATTGACTTTAGGAATTGTGCATTTTCCGCCAAATCTGACAAAGTATTGACGTGATTTATCGCATTTTCCAACGAATGCGATTTCTATTCATTATATCAGTTTCACTACAGATTCGTGAAAACGATTTTCAAAAATTATTCATCATCGCGCGCTTCTCGCGTTTAATGAAATTTCGACAGAACAATTTTAGTTTCAAGCAGCTTCCTAACCCTTCCCCCTTCCATCGTAATAATAAGTTAATCTGACGAGAAGTATTGTTCATTATTTACGCCTTAATATTACGCTCACCTGTAGATTTAAAATTGCCTGGCGATATTGATATACGAGAATTGCGTCGTTAAATATTTATACACTCTTCGATATATCGCCGAGCGATGATTTTAACGTTCCAACTTTCCGCCGAATCTCTCATCTACTATCCGATACGCGAACACACCTCGCATTCGAGTTTGTCTCTCACTAAACCGCAACATCACCTTGATCTATTAAACGCCGTAATATCTTCATCCAAGTTGCGTTGCAAAGTTTCAAGTTTTGCTGGCAAAAAGTGACCAACGAGTCAGGAGACTTTGAAACAGAACTCAACGCTGCTGTGTACTTTGCATCTGTCAAAGACCCTAACGAGAATTATCTTCGAGATATGTAAAAACAGGTGGTTGGAAACTGATGAATTCTGGACAATCAAACTGATATTGATATCAACAATCGATAAAGTTTGAGGAAGGATGTATGAGAAATTTGGCGGAAACATTTTTATACTTATTGACGAAAATCAAATTTTCCAAATATTCGTTAGTTCCAAAATGTCTTAATACATTTACGAATTAATTATGGATTATTAGTCATTTAAATAATCCTTCATTTCGTTTTTTTTTCATATGGTATTGCATTTTTAAATGAACTCCTGTAAAATATCTACAGAGTAACTGTCGTATTCAGTTCCATATTTCCAAAGACACACCTTATTTCAAATCCACCTGAAGGGATTACTTTATTTTATTGTTACATGACTGCTTTGAATAATACATTCGCAAACAATCAAGCCAAATTTTCCACATTTTTCATAACGATACCCATGTAGAAAAAAACGATCGGGCCAAGCATGGCCCAAGCTTGGTGCCGTCGATCGGCATGAAACACCAAATGAGCATGGGCCGTCATCGGCTATCCATCGGGCCATTGACGTGCCGATCAT
>JABFPN010002901.1:0-20144 GCA_022817305.1 Leptoteleia sp. ZL-2020
TCAGTGATGATAATGTCGCATTTAGCATTTTTAGAAAACAAATTTCATATTATACAAATAAATTTCTGAACAGTACAACTCACGTTGTAATTTTTAAAACTTTTAGAAGCACTGTTCAGAAATTTATTTCTATAATATGAAATTTGTTTTCCAAAAATGCTAAGTGTGACAATATCATCACTGATTTCCTATATACGTTGCAATTTATCAACGGCATTTCTCTCCGTGTATAAATGGAATTATTCTTTAGATAAATATATGCTTTATAAGAATTATTTATTCTTATTATAAATAGAATTTCGTTTTGTCCATATAACGAATGGAAATCCTATTTAATATAAGAATATTCTATTACTCTTGAATAGACAGTTTTGTGAGTGTATAAATTGCCAATGTCAACAATTGTGCACGGTTTTAAAGTTTGTTTAATATTGGAAGCAAAAATTAATGTTTTGGACTATCAGATCAGCGGAGAGTAAAGATAGCTATTATGTTGAATTTGAAAAGAGAAAGAAAATCGAAAGGATAATAAAAATGTTGATGAATGTTGAAAAATGTTGTCTTCGGACGGGAATAATTTGGGGTTATTTTTAATAACAGTGTTTGGGTTTGGACGAAAGAGCCGACGCGCTCGGTCTATTTCGTGTGGCCTAAAGCGTCACGGAAACAAACGGCCTTAACGGGAACGGCGGTCACAGGTATACAACTGGCCCGGTAGGGTACTTGACTCGCTGACACAGCGAAACTCGTAAACCGAATTCGTTTCGGCGCGCTCGGCTTAGAAATAATGCCATCCCCCCAAAAGTAACGATCGCCCTTCCGACGAAAATCATAAGCAAAATATCCTTTCCAAATTATAACTCTCTTTACAAATTTCGATTAAAGTGTGCTGCAACGAACATCGCCGGCAAAATTCGAATGCCACTTCTTCGAGTCGTCAAATTGCATTCGAAGGGGCGTGTAATTTTCGCTTCAATTTCTGAAATACTTTTCAAGACTCTTCGCAGGAACTTATTATTTAAAAGCTGAGCAATGTCCAAGGATGGATTAATTTCACATTTTCTGATCAATTATAATCAATTTCGAGCAAAGTTTAACAGTAAATTGTAATAAGTAAAAGAATTTTTGAAAATATAATAAGTGAGAATTTCATTTAAAAGTAAAATGAAAATTACATATAAAGAATAAAAATTGTTATATATGACAATACATGATAAAGTAATAAAATTACATTTTTTGTGTATATATAATTTAAACTCACTTTGTAAATAAAGTTTTCAGAAAGTTAAAATTCCCTTATTAAAAATGTAAATATTTACTTTGTTGAAAGTTATTTTTCAAAAAGTCTCCCATAAAATTGTGAAAGACCTTGGACGCATTAAAAATGTGAATATTCATTTACAAAAAGTGAAATTTTATTTATCATAATTTCGAGAGTAGTACTATTTTTTTCAATATTACTTTTCCTTGTGTGTAAGAGTACAAAAGTACTACCCAAAAAAATTTGCAAAAATAAGACGACAAAAAGTAGATTAACATTTGGTCTCGATTACAAAACAATCGACAAATTTGAAATGTTAATTTTCGAAAGAAAAAATAGTATCCGCTTGAATTATATTTAATTACAAGTTGAAAGAAGTTAAATGCAATGACCATACACTTCGGGAGTATAAATATTTGTCTCCTTGTTAACGTAAGCGACGTAATTGTTTGATCAATCCACGTGATACGTGCCGCTAGACACGCGTGGTCGCGTCATAGAATTTAATTCTAGTCCTCGGCGGTGGCTAAATAAACAAATGTGCCATTATCGCGGCGTATCGCGAGCGGCCAAACGCGGCTATCTGATCGATCAACGGTATTCCACTCAATCGCGAGCCATTTCGCAGATTAATGTGGTATCACGCCGCCAATTTCGTAACTCGTCACCGCAATTCGCACGTTGTGCAATTTTTTTTCCACCTAGTTACAAAAAGTATTTGCAATTCAAATAGTCGACAACATTTAATTCGCTCTTCATATTTATTTGCTTATTTTCACACTCGATGTAAAGTCGTACGAAACACACTGTACACTGAGAGAAATTTATTAAATAGTTGCTGGTATATTTTGTAGCAACTCGGAGTTATGTGTGGATTTACAGTATTATATATAATATGATATAGTATATTAAAAAAAATGTTAGAAAAAAATGTAACCAAGGAATTGAACTTGTTACCTCACAGTTACCAGTCGTGGACTTTTACTAGCACTCTATACCTCCGAATAATGGTAGGAGTCTTACTTAACGAGCACCAGTGACTGGAAATTTTTAAGTCACGACCCCTTACACTCTTAAAAATGCCACTTTGAAAACAAAAAAATTGTATTATTTGAAATAGAATAATATTCAAATTGAAAATAATCTTTTTCGTCTGAATAGAATTACTTTCATTGAAAGCAAATTTCTGATGAACTTTTTACAGCTTGATTAAGTTAATGACTAAGTTAATGAGTTCCATTCCTTGATAACATTTTTATCCAAAATCTTTTTGAAATACTATATCCCTAGTAAAAATTGAAACCGAGCTGAAATAGGGTCCCGACCGGGCATCCAAGCTTGGTTTCATTTTAACAGGGATCATATTATAAAGAATATTATAAATTCTTAAATCGAGAAAAATAACAAGGAAACAAAATTCTACTAGTAATAATCGCTGTAAAAATTCTCAGCGGTGACAGAAATTTTACAACAAGAATGCGAAACAATGTTGATAATTAACGAGGCGAAAAATAATTTTGTTTACCGAATAATTTATTAGCGTGTACTTGATTAACTGGGCGCAATTAGTAACCCGAGCTTATCTGCTATCTCTATTAATTATTAATCAACTTGTGTTCCTTATTATTTATGTTGCGTTATCTGCATATAATTGCTTATGTCGAATCGATTATTTACTGCATTGTTTACGATATCATCCTATATCAACCGTTTAATTGCTTTTAATTGTCGACATTTCAAATTAACTATCTAAAATTCCTCTCCGCCAATTAGAAGATGTTATCTAATTTTAATATCGATAATGATTTGAAGGCGCATTAATAAAAATGTAAAGTAAAGATTGCGATATATGTGCGATAAAAAAATAGGGAAACGGTACTTTAATTCAGAAAAAAAATCATATAAAAATTGAATAGGATATTACTGAACAGTATTGGTAAAAACAATGTACATCCAAGTGTTAAAAGTAACGAAATTATACACTCACAAAAATGTTTATTTAAGAGTAATAGAATTTCCATTCATCATATGGACAAGGCGAAATTCTATTTATAATAAGAATAAATTATTCTTAGAAAACATATATTTATATAAAGAATTATTTCCATTTATATTAAATGGATTTGTTTTAGAGAAAAGAAATAAAATAGTTTTACTTTAAGAATATTCAACACATGATTAACTGAATATTCTTATTTTTAATAGATTTCCTGTTGGTTTTAATAACAACATTTTCTTTGTACATGTTTCTTGACGCAAGCAAATTTTTCTCTGATCGTAAATGGCAAAGAAAGGCCACGTTCGACGATCGCAACTTTTTTAAGTAGATACAAAAAGCAAATTTCGCGTTTCTTTGCGAGTTTATAAAAATTGTACGTTTGTGCTTCGCGGACGAAACTGAATAATTCGAGGTATCTATCGGACTGAGTTTTTGACCTTGAAATAATATACCGCGTAGAACGAAAGCAGAAAACGCGCCGAAAAATAAGCCGGAATAATTTGCGGGATGGCGCGATAAATCACTCCTCGCGATATGCGTTGTGCAACGTGGGTAAAGAAGAAAATACGATGGTGCCGTTGAAAGCCCGCCCATTTGGTTTATCGCAATCGGCAATACCAAATTCGTACGCGTTATCTACAATTAATCTTCGGCGATCACTATTTTCGATACTGCATCGACACGTCACCGCGCAGTTATGCGAGGTTAGGAGCAAAATAATGAGGCCGAACGCGATAAATAAAACTGATGTGCAACGACCTTGAAGTTAGCCGGCTGTTTGGAGAAGTATAAAGGTTGAAAGTTTGTTGAAAGCGTAGTGGGCTTATCAATAAGCGGGATCTGCTTATGCTTTCAATAAATATCTTTTAGAGCCGGGCCAAATGTGTTTTGACACTTAACACATTTTCATAACGTACATTAAACGGGAAATTGATTATACACTTAAAAAAAGAAAAAAAAACCATTAAGAATAGCTGTGCTGAAATCTTAAAGCAAAGTACAATATCGGCGAAAATTACCGTGCCAGCACAGTAAAAATTATGGTAAAACACACCAAAGTATTTGGAAACACGGTAATTTTTACTGTGCTGGCATGGTAATTTTTTTTATATTATACAAACAGCTTCGCTTTAAGGTTCCAGCAGAGTAATTCTTAATGGCTTTTTTTTTTCAGTGTACATCGGGAAAGTACTATTTTGATTCGATTCACAATAATTCTCTCATTTATATTCTTTAATTTTGGGTTATTTACGAAAGAGTATTATAAATAAAACATAATAACCGGAGCGAGTGGATAAATTTGCACGGAAAATGGTGCACTGAAAAAAAAATTCAAAGCGTACATTTTTGGTAATGTATCGCGAAATACGTTAAATACTACTGGTTTCGTGCGCTTACGCGCACGGAAGAAATTTGTTAAATCAAACCGAACCTTCGTTATTTCAGTTTCGGTTCAGTCAGCGAAATATTTTTTTGAATCAAATCGACTCGTTGATTCAATTAAATTATTTCAAGAATGAAAACGATTTTGTTTGATCGACGAAATAATTTACTTGCGTAAATAATGACGAAACCATTTCATTCATTAAACAAAATTGTTTCCTTACGCTTCAAGAACGCTACATTGATTTGCGTTTTTTTTTAATATTTTTTTTTGGCAACAAAATAATTGCGAGGAAAAGGAACGTTAACAATAAGATTATTGCGGGGCTAATTAATTGAGATTCAAATTAGAGGCCGGGAATCTTAAGGGAATCTCATTTCGCGCTCGTACCGACGTGTTCACTTTATTATACAGCGGAGTAATTTTTGTTAAACCGCTTTTTACGTGTAATGAATTCCGTGGGGATCGAATATAAAAGTCCGCTCAAGAGTCGGAGCTTGGATGTTGGAAATAAAGTTCACTTTCATTGAGTCGGAGGAAAGGAAAGAAACGTTTCGAATGAATGAAAAAGGAAGGAACGTCGCGAGCGAGCGCGGCTAATAATCCATGCAAGATCACGCGATTAACTATCTATCGGGCTCGCGCGTTCTTGTTTCCGCTGACTTTTTTCCCTCCCCACCCGCCGATCGGTCCGCGTGACGTCATCCGGCGCACACAAGTGCTCCGCCGTGTATATCCATAATATCCTGGCCGGGCCCACGCAAAACTGTAAGCCGATATGTTGCGGGACCTAATAACACATTCGCATTCGCTCGTAATAATCCGCGAGAAAAATGTCGACACTAGGCTGTCGCGAATAAATAATCCTTGCAATGCGCGGTTTCGTACGGTTTTCTGCTCGCCGCGAAGAATAATCCCTGTGTTAAAATATAAAGCCTCGCGTTCCTTTTCGCCGGGCGAATTATTGCGCCGAGGGAAATGACCATTGTAACCGTTGAAATTAAATCGCGCGAAATTTAAGATTAAATGTAAAGTGATTTTAATTGATTTATTACGCGCGGAAGAATGTTGGGGTTACCGTTGAAATTGAGTTACCGGGGAATTCTCTTGCAGTAACAATTACGGCCATATAATTCTCTTGCAGTAACAATTACGGCCATATAATTCTCTTGCAGTAACAATTACATAGCATTCTATGTGAACACTTTTATTGAATGGAACCAAATATTTTTATTTTTTATATTATGGGACAGAATTAGTTTGTTAATTCGGAGGAATGTTTTGTTGGTTTAACAAAACAGATAATTATACACTGAGAAAAATATGAGAGAAAAAATTACTGTTTTTAACCACGTTTCAGGTGTATATCTGTCTTTCAGTAAAAATTACTGCTTTTTAAAAACAAAGAAACTAATTTGAAATGTTATATTTATGAATAAAACATAAAAATATCCCCTTAAAAACTGTAATTTTTACTGATATATGGATATACATCTGAAATACAGTTAAAAACGGTAATTTTTTCTGTTATATTTTGCTCAGTGTGTGCCTCATTTATATTATATTTTAATTGTCTTAAATTTAAGCACGCAATAAAAATATTATATAACTAAAGCAAGTTCATAAAAATGTTCACGTTATTGAACTTTTTTGTATCAGAATGTGAGGCTAACTTGTTCCACTTACGTGAATTTTGAAACCATTGCTTTTTCTATACGTATATTGTATATATGTAACAGGGGTAGGGGCATTATCCATACTACCACAAATAAGATAAATTTCGGGACATTTTTAAATTATTTCAAAAACAGAAAATTAATAATATACTACGCGCCTTTCTCCGCGATCTTGGTCGATTGAAGAATTTATTTAAATCATTCTGACCATAACAGAAGACCTGTGTTAACGGTCTGGGTCGCATCCACAATGCCTTTCAAAATGTGAATGCGGTTGGAATTCATATTTTGAAGGCTTCTTGTGGGCCGATATGCCCGAAAAGTATGATAATTTGATTGCGCAGGACACCTGCAGTCACGGACAATTTCACTAGTCAGTCAAGGACGGGAACAACAAAAATACATGCCTTCGAAGAACGCTCGTCGAGTGTTCGCAAAAAAGGCCCTAGCATAAGTTGTTTGCCCAATAAATCTTTGATTAATGAATTTAATTAATTAAAATCAATGAAAAGTTTATCTTTGTACCGTAATGTTTCAATTAATTAAATTTTTCGTCGTCCATCTTTTGTTACGATAAACGAATCACTATTTGTTAAAACCATTATTTTATAATTATTTTAATTACATTGATCGGCAATTGAATCCAGTTTAAATTTAATAATTAATAAAAAAATCAGTCTAAAAGTAATTATAATATTTGATTATATTCCATTTTTGTCTTTGAAATATTAATCGACGGAAAAAAACTTTATTGAATGATTTAAATTTGTTATTTTATTTATAGCATTTAATAGTAAATTATTCTAGTTCAGGGTTGTAATAATTCAAATAAGTTGTTATTTATATTATGTCGAGCGTGTTCAGTAAAAACATGAATTAATTTGTGCCTTAATTATTCATCTTAACAGAAGCAAAACAAATTAACAATAACATTTTATTATGCAAGACTATCAACTATAGTAATAAATGCCCGAGGAATTTATATAAACGTCAAAGTAGAACTATAACAAAATTGTATACAATGCGGACAGAAAGTTTCCGAGTGTCAGAATTTGGGGGAACGCTTACTCTTGGTTCTTCTTTTGTTGCTCGGAATCGTTCGGAGGTAAAAGCGAGGGTAAAAGAGGATAAGTGTAGCCCGGTAGCACGCCATTATATTCGTTATTATTCGTACTATTATAATCTCATCATGGAATGGCGCATCAAAGCCGAGTGACCAATAGAAAAAAAAAGAAATTATTTCTTGTAGAATTCAACGAATAAATCAGCCCACGAGGAGGGGAAAAAAACGAATACTTTTCTTCTTTTACTTTTTCTGAAGTAAAGAATTTCATTTTTGGTCTTTCAGATTATTTGACAAAACGTAATGCCGGTAATTTAAAATAAAAACAAACTAAATAAAAATAAAAAATAAATGAAAAAGAGAAAAAATGGATATGCAAATTTTGGCACGTAAATTACCTCCATTTTTTTGCGAATTTACAGTTGCAACATTGCAATTTGGTGAAGCATGCACTTTTTCGTGCTTTCTTTTTAATATAAACAAATCGGGGATTTGGAATAAAAAATAACGGTAACGCCGGTTAAGTCGAACCCCCCGACTTCTTAATGATGTCGAGCTCGTTGAAAAAAGTGGAGGTTTTTCCGCGAAAGTGCGCGCGCGCGAGCGATGCGCTCGTTAAGTGCGAACGAAATGGACATCGTTTCGCGGTTTATGATCTTGCATACATAATTCCGCGCGGCTTACGAGCCGACTTCGATGCGAGCTTTTACAAATTGAAAAAGAGCAATTCAGCTAGTGATTCGCGCGTCACCTAAATCAAAAGTATAGTAAAAAGCGGAAGAAAATTAAAAGAAGTAATAGAAGCACCGCAATTGATTATTAAAAATCAAGAATATACGTTGTATTTTCATTATTATTATTTATTACCATTATTTGCGTGAAATTTTAATAATATTAAACGATAATTTAATCATTTCAACTTGGTTCGGATTCAATAAACTTAACGTTAATTAACTTTTAAATAAATTCAGGATAAAGGTGAATTCAACCGAATTAACTATATAACATATTTCAACATACTTTCTATGTATCATTTTCATACTTAATTTCCCTTACAAGCGGAAAATTTATTCAACTAACGGGTCATAAAATTTTGAATGACAGTCATCGATCATGTTTTAAAGAGTAATCAGAGAAATAATTTACCAGGCAATCTCGAAAAAAAAATTATTTTACAATTAATACATATTTATATGTATTTATATATTTTTAACTAAAATAGTATACAATTATAATATAATTTTTAACTAATATATATTCATACTAGGTATTAACAGTGTATAACAATACACATTAACACCTGTCGATCAATTAAAAAAAAGTTGACTACCAATTGTCTTGAAAAATAGTTGCAAACGACCCAACGGAAACGTCCAGAGTGGCGTTTCCGAATGAAAAGCGCGCGAAAGCGGAAGTGCCGGAAGAAAGCGCGCGCGCGAACGAAGAAAGTGATTGTGTGATAAGAAAGGCGGAAAGGAGGAGGAAGAAAAGTGAGAAGAAAATGACGCCGCGAGTGGATAAAAAGAGCGCGACGATAAGGAGGAGGAAGATGTTGAGGCGGACTCGAGGTTTCTCCACGAATCTCCCTTCTCTTCTCTTTTACAGTCCGGCCGATTCTTCGTATTATAGCAGGCTGTGACGAGGAATGCGGGCGTCCTTCGTTCGCTCCGAGCACCGTCCAACCGATGAGCCGCTATCGTTACCTACCCTCCACGCTAGTCCTTCATAAACGCGCACGTACTCGCTTGTTTACGCTTCGTGTATGTGCGCGCGCGTGTGTGTTTGCCGGTGCGCGCGCGCGCAAATAAATGTGGACATGCATCATCCACATTCTGCAAAAGATTGAAAAAGAATAATTAAAGGAAGGAAAGAGGAAGAAAAGGAGGGACGGCGCTCTTCCTGGATCGAGCGCTTGCCTTGTTAGACCGTGGGGAAGGCGTCCCGCCAGTTATTAGTTTTGGCGGGAAACCGGTGCTCCTTTACCCTACTCAAGATCGCTTGACATTAATTAACAAATTATTTCATCTCGTGGTTGATTTATTGTTGCAAGATTATTTTTGTAATGAAATTTGTATTTATAATGTATAAATTAAAAAAAAAATAAGTAAAAACTCTTCCATTTGCATATTGTTTAGAATGAGACGGATATATATGTAAGGTGGTTCTCTGAGCGAAAACTCGTGTGTTATATAAAGTGAGGTAGGGAAAAGAAAGAAATTGTAATTCTTTTATTTATTTACACATCATTACATTGCTTAAAAAATAAGTTCCCTTATAATGGTACCACCTTAAGATATTTGAAGTGAGTTAAATGAGAGGACTCTTGAGTTTCGAACGGAAGTGTTTCAGTCTGCAGCAGTGGAAGGCAATGTTTATCGGTTTG
This sequence comes from Leptoteleia sp. ZL-2020, assembly GCA_022817305.1. NCBI lineage: Eukaryota > Metazoa > Arthropoda > Insecta > Hymenoptera > Scelionidae > Leptoteleia > Leptoteleia sp. ZL-2020. The sequence goes on from JABFPN010002901.1 coordinate 9,767, forward strand.
AACGGATTAAATTTTATAGGATCCAATTGTTATATGTAATGTTTTATTTAATTGGACAATGGGGACTTTCTATCTTTATCAAGGGGAAAAAATTTGAGGAAGACATTTCTGCCGTGAAAACTGGAGTAAAGCTGAATATTATTAGTTAGTTTTATAGTAATTGACATGCTTTTAGTCTTTTGGTCGACTTACGTTTCGTTTCGGGAAGTGACCCGTCTCGAAGCTGACCTTGAACGTTCTAATCAAATCACGCCAACCGATCATTCCAATTGTGACCCAGATTATTTCCGTCCGTTTTTATACGAGCATTGAAATCAAGCAGACAAGAAAGGATAAAGAAATTTTTAGTGTGTGTGCAAAAATAGCTCATTCCATTTTACTAATCTGAATTACAATGCTGGATACATTTCCAGTTTATTACGCCATAAAGCAATCTTTTTTAACAATAGAATTTCTTGGAACAAAATTATCTAATAATCTTACTATTTTAGGGCATGTTTCCTATCTTGGCGCTGATCTAAGAATTTGTACTTGAGTTTGCTGGTAATGATTCCGGTAATTGTGCAAATTAAATTTTGCCTTATACATATAATAAATAATAATTTTTAAATCCAGTACTTCTATCTCGCGGCAAATGCTTCGGTTAAGAAATATAATAATTTTTCATAGTAAACTTATACGAGTGTGTAGGTGTTGATTCAGGGATTAATCTAGACCAGATCAGCAATGTGTCAAAGGTTAGATCTCGAGAGATATTTAAATCCACGTGTATTTCAAGCGATTTTAATGCAGGATCCAGTCCCCTCTAGGACTAAAAATAATCCCATTTTAGGCTCAATATATTTGGGTTAAATGATGGAATTGCGCTACATTAGGAAATAAAGATGTCCGGCCAATAACGCGGTCGTGTCATCGGAATGTGACCAATAAAGTAGTGCTTGAGGCGAATTCGTTGGCAACGCTGATTGTGATGCAGATAACATACAAACGAGTGCTGTCCATATATTACCGCGCCATTTTTCTCCGCGCAGAAGGTTATCGCCACGGGATAAACGTATAGTTTGAAAAACAAAACCAAACACTTCACGAATACCACGCTTTATTTATTAACGCCTTTCCCTTATTCGTTGGCTCCGGGAATAATTTATTTCTCTCGTCCGCAATTTTAGATTGATGCTCGTTTTTAGTTTCGTATATTGGACTGATTCGACTATATTATAATAATGAAATATTAATAGTCATCCAATTTAGATTCAATATTAACCTTTCTCAACTCCATTGCATGTTACACACATGCATTGAAAATCGAAAACTTCAAATGAATCAACTTCCGTTTACTTATCAGAGCTATTTGATCAAAATGTATCAGCTTGTAGATTAGGTATAGTTTATTTCTATCGATGGGGTATGGAGTTTCATTAGTATAACCGTTGTATACTGGGGAAAAAAGTTAATCGTTAATTATACTTTTTACAAGGATATATTGGACAATTTGCTCTTACGATTATTTTTGCTATTTTTGATAATAAAATGTTTCACTCTTCTGAGATATCCCTATGTTAATGTAAAATGTTTGGAATCTTACTATTACTCTTTTCTCAGTGCAGTGTTTGAACTGCGATTGGAGGAATTATGAAGATGATATTCATTATGAGGACAAATATACGTAGAGTAATGAATGAGTTAATTTTCTTATAAGTAGAATTTGAATCCGAGAAAACAATTTATGAACATACTTATGATAAAATATGAAAGAAATGCTAAAATGAAGCATTTATTTTAATGAATCTATAGGAAATATAATTAATTTCTACACAGAAAGAAAAGATCTAATAAATGTTACTAACATGTTAATAAGGTGAAGACATATACATGAAAAATTTAACAAAAATTAATCAAATTGTCGACAAACTGATACGTTTTTGCTAACTCAAGTTACCGATTTTTATTAAATATTTTCTCATCGCGTAGGAATTCCAGTAAGTCTATAGGAATAAACACTTTACTTTTGCATTAATTTCATATTTTATCATAAGTATGTTCATAAATTGCCTTCTAGATTATTATGGGAAAGTCAACTTATTCATTTTTCTGCGTGCAATGAAAAATTATTCTATCATATATATTTAATATAACAAAAAAAAAGGAGTAATACTTTAAATTACTGCAATAATATTTCAGTTTTTCATTTTGTTATAAAAAAAATTAATATTTTTAACAAAGAACACTTCGTTTTATGACCATATATGTATATCTCTTAATATAAAATTTATGATTAAACGAATTAACACAACATAATCTCAAGAGTATATACCAAAATTTCACTTCATATTTAGACCATCCAGGCATTTATATATAAGTATTCAACTTCGCATTGCCCTCGGCTCTTATTTCATTTTTATTCTGCACTTTATTTTCTTCAATTTTTCTTCTTTTCCTTTCCTTTTCACTTCCCAATTCGTCCTGACTCGCATCAACCCTTGGCGAATCGTCATATCCAATCACCGGTGCTTTTAAGTCAAAAAGAAAAAGGTATAAGAAAAAAAAAAAGAGGAGGGAGCAAAAAAAAAATTGTTTGCGCGTCCAATTTGTAAGCGTGTAGAAAAATAAGCGTGATTATTTTCTCCGCGATGAGGATCGAAGTCCTCGGGTTGGAATGCGAGGAATGTGTATCACGAGCGCGCGCGCGCAGGATACGCGGCAAAGCTTCGAGGTATAATGGAGGACGATTGGCTGCTGCACTCTGCGCGTTATTTATGATTCGTCTTCGTTCCGTCGTGGGCAGTATCGCATTAATTGACGCTTCTCGGGGAGCGCGCTAATGGTGCCTACATTATGAGCGTTAATAAAAGCAAATCAATGTTGCGCGCGATAAGCGCTAAACAAGTGGTGGCCGCGCGTCCGAATAAAAGTGTGCTGTTACCGTGGCGTAAACAAATAATGTTACACGCGCATGATTTATGGCCGATATCAACCGTCCGCCACTTAATCCCACAATTTTATACATTGTTTCCATTTTAATTAATTGAGATAAAGGGGTGGGCTGCGAAAGAAATGCGATATTACATCTTTGATACCGTGGCGTCGCCATTTATCTTGCGTTCAAGAGAAATGCGCGGTGAAATTACGGTAAAAACTTTCAAATTACAGTTTCTAATAAATTTTGTAACACGAGAGGATGATTGAATTCTTAGGTAAACTTGATTTAGTGTAAATCATGAAAATAAGTAAAAAAGAAGAAACAGAGAAAGAGAGATAAATGAAGTTTAAAATCTTAAAATTATATATCTGAAAAATGAAGTTACTTTAAGGCGTAAACAGTAGATTTTAATAACATAAAGATTAATGCACAGAATAAAAGTCGAAGAGATATTATTTCAGATTAGTTTGAAATAAGAGTCAGATGAGTCATGTTGTAGAATGAAGCGTGGCAGTTTTACCATACTTTATTAACGTTAATTTCATCTGATTTTTCGGTGATGACTGTGTGATAAATCAGTGAATGTTAAGGTGAAAGCCTAATTAATTAATTGACCAATTTTCCATGGTATATCAATACAGACTTGTACCCGAGAAAAAATTAGAATGCTACTGTAAAATAACTGTCCAGTTTCGAACTTTTTTATTTTGTTTTCTTGATAACGAAATTTACCGGGTTTAAAAATGAAATGAATCATTAAAATACAAGCATTTCTACCAATTCCGTTAAATATAAACAAATCAAGTTAATTTTACCAAACAAATCAACTATCTTTCTTGATACAAAAAATCTATTTGTCTAAAGATAAAAAATGTTACAATAAGATTGTTATCTTGAGTACGAAAGAAAAAAAAAAGTCTTTAGTCAAAAGAAAATGCTAACGTCAGCATTTTTTACGCCAAAAAGAATGGATTGTAGAAATGATAATGCGGATAGTTATATTAACGATCTCGGGTATTACATTTTAAAATATGTAAATCGTTCATATGAAGATCAAAAGTTATTAATCTTTTGTATTAGACAGTTAATCGCACAATCTTCTATGATTAGAATCTAAAGTTTACGATCCAAATTGATAATTAAAGAAATTCAATACTCTAATCGCGTGGTTACTTAAAAGTTTTTTTTTACTTACATTTTTATTTATAAGTTGCAATTATATAAGCTGGTCATTTTTACAACTAGAAAAACAGGAAATTAAGTTGACGTACAGAAATGTTGATATTGATAATAAATGAATAATTTGATATTGAAAATAGACTTTTTTGAAACACCTGCACTGAGAAAAATATAACAGAAAAAATTACTGTTTTTAACTGTATTTGAGCCACGTGTCCCCGTCTTTTGATAAAAATTACCGTTTTTTAACAGGAAAAATTTCGGTTTTATCTATAAATATGACATTTAAAACTAGTATATTTGCTTTTAAAGAACAGTAATTTTTATTAAAAGACGGACATGTGGCTCAAATACAGTTAAAAACAGTAATTTTTTCTGTTATATTTTTCTCAGTGTGTATATTCATTTCATAGAATTAGCAAAATTATTTCACATGAAACATTTACGTATGTAGAATTTGACAAGTATGTCACCTGTAACATATTAATCGATTAGGTATTTTAAATCAAAGATTAATAATCAGTCTTATATATAACTTTTATTTTCAAATAAACAAATATTTTGTATTATAAATTTGTGAATGTTGTAATTACAAAAACTATAACATAATTATAACGAAACTATCGATTTTTATTTTGCAGATCTTCCAGTGGCGGTGGATCCGACGGCAGGAAGGATTTAGGTGAGTACTGACTAAATCCCTTATTTTTTATATGTTGGAGCATGAAGTTCAGTCGGCGATGTTATTCGCGCGTGCTCGATTTCCCCGTCGCGATTCGACCCATTTATGCCTCGCGGCGATTATTAAGCGCTTCCGTAAACACCACCGATTTCCGTACGTGTCATCCGCTAATCGCGTCTCGCTTAGCTCCGCTTTCACTATCGCCTTGCGATCGCGCGCGCGAGATAACTCGGACATAACAGTCCCAGTGAAACTTACCAGCCGACCACTAGGGTTATCTAACAATGTTTAAAATGTTTGATATCATTATCAAAATGCAAGTCATTCGATAACCCTCGCCGTAAGTTACCATTTTACCAGGTTCGGTAATATGTGCAAAATTTTACCAACAGTGAACACCCAAGATATACGAAACACAAGATCCCAAGTGTGATCTCATTGGAATCGTGTGAAATTTTCTATAAGATCTTATACATCCTCCCAAATGGATAATTTTAAACTTAAATTTTTATTTTAATATTTTAATAAGATAATTATTGAGAATAAGTAATTTGTAATATAATATTTTCTAATATAACAGTTTACTACAGATCATTTGACTACTACTTCTTTGTTTCATGATATTAAAAATTAAACTTTTCATTGATAAATAATTAGGAATATATATAATTACTGTAAATTAATTTTCAAAAAGCCAAGATGCTGGATATAAAATAGCACCTTCGTTCAAATTTTATGACAATATCCCAACAAACATGGCAGCCAGTCAATCGCAAAAAAAAACCCAGTAAAATTGTCCACGATTTATTACTTCGAGGTGATTAAAAAAATTCACCACTACCACCGCGGAAGTCAGACGTATTAAAAAATTTTTATTGCTATCGTTGCGTTTTGATCGCACACTTTTTGCGCGCTTCGTTAAGATCAGATTAAGCGAATATAAGTCTGACGTTAATTTTTTATACTACTAGTTTACGTCGAATAAGTTTTACGTTAACTTTTTTTTTATTCCTTTTTTTATTTCTACCCAGTTGAAATCGTAAAATTACAGTTTAAAACGATTCATTTGTCTGGGTGAAAAATACGGGTGCGATTGGCCGTTGATTTATTTTTAAAACATTAATAGGGGCTTTAACGGGGAGATTATGTCAGATAAAAGAAACGCCCCAATGACACATTCTTATCTAAATTTTTTCATCGGCCGGATTTGGGATATCGTGACGTCACAGCGCGTCGCTGTTCATGCGAATCGCATAAAGATTGGCACGCGAGGAATGTTAATTATCAATCATCTCGGGGGATTCAAAGGGGAAATATTATGCGAGTGACACAGAAACGGCGGCGCGCAATACATAAAAGATCAAAACAATGCGAAGAAAGTCAGAAACTGGGATTTACTTACGGGCGACGCGTGCGCCGCCGGTGAAGGAGCCAAGATTTATGCACCTCGCGATCGGACGTAAACCTTTTTTTTTTCTTCTTCTTCTTCCTCTTCTTCTTCTTTCTCTCTTTCTGCCGTCTTAATGCCTGCGTTTTAGCTCTCGGCGCACCGCCATTATCCTATTTTTTATACAAAATTTGACCTCGAAAATCCCTTTGTTGTGTCAACAATGTCAGCCGAATGTCATAACTCTTGTTTTTGTTTGTTTTAAGCGCGCGCAGCGTTCTGTTGACATAACTTAATTTTTTGCCTTGATAAATTATTCGGAACTCCGTATTGTATTTAAGCAACCATTTATTCATTTCCAATAATTCATCGGTATTAATAATTTCAGCTCCCAATAATATTCTACGTAAACAGTTTTTCATATTGAAAAACAAACATGAAATTCCAAAATAGGAGTATGTGTATGTGGAGGGGGAGGTAATGTTAAAGCAACGTGATTAAAACATTGCAGTAATTTTGCACCCAGATATAACACATGTAAATTTATTTAAGCATGGTATAATTAATTGAAAATTTACAATAGAGATTGAACATTAAAAAAAGAATTAGTAATAAAATTCTAAAATATCTGAATACAAATATCTATAATTAATTGATAATAAAAATTGTTATCTGTATTATATTTATGATCCACAACTTATTTTCTATCGCCATTAAAATCAGCATTATTGGAAGGTTAACATTCATGGAAGACAAAAACACTTGCAGTAATTAGCACATTGATATGACATTTATATAAAATGATTCAATTGTCGTATAATTCATTGAAAATTTACAATAAAGATTAAACTTCAAGAACCGAAAAAGTATTTAATTAAAAATAAATATCATTCCAACATAGAATCGCACTTCATCTTCACATTCAATGGCAATTCGCAATTCTTACGTTTCTTCATACTTTACACCCTCGCGCTTATTTACAATACTCTTCAGGTACCCGAAAAATTTTTTTTTGGACAAATTTGCCGCGTCTCATCCACGAGCTGCCAGTGTTTTGCGTTCGTTTTGTTTCGCGCCATCGACGGGGCGCCCTTTATCATAACCGACTAATACCCGAGACATCGGGGCAATAATTTTGCCGAGCGAGTTTCGAATTCACGAGAAGAGCCGGTTGGCGCGTTGTCCTTGCTGTGGCGCGCGTCGCCCGAGGTCCGGAGAAAATTAGAGCTAGGCCAGACGATGTCGGCGACAGAGCCGATTCGCCTTTAAGCTTCACCATAATTAAATGAAATAACCGTCCGATTGGCGGCGGCGACGGCTGCGCGCCGTTTTAGGCCGCGCGTATTCTCATTATGATGCCGAACATTCCTTGCATAAAACGAATCGTTCCCGCGGTACGCGGCGCGCGCAATTACGCCCATTTTCCCGCGCTTTTGTGTCGGGCAATTTTACATTGAAAATATGTTTCGGGAAATGGCGGGCAATGGTAACAAGAGTGTCTGGCGGTCGTTTCCTATAAAGATATAATTTTTATTGGGACAACCGTGCAGACTTTACGAAGGTGCCTAGGAGGGACGAGGAATGGAGGAGTTATTTAAAATCTATGCCCCTCTGCATTTCATGGAATTTACCTGCTAAATTGGCAATAAAGAGTGGCGAACTTTATTAGTAACTTTTCGAGATAATTTCATGATTATTTTTAGTCGGGTAGCAATCTTTGACGGACGGTGGAAAGGGTTCATAAATTTTTGTTACGCGAGAGACTTTTGTTTGGTTAGATTATAAATAGTTGAGTGAAATTAAAACAAATATAATTATTTAATAATACTGTTTATTTTCTAATTAAAATAGGGTGTTGCTTTTCAATCAGTTTAAACAAATAAAAAGTGAAACTTGGAAGAAGTTCTTGTGCAATTTTGTATGTTACACTGAGAGAAAAAAACATCAATTTTTAATAAAATGATTATTGCTTTAAAAAATAATTATAAATAATACTAAGCTTTATAGTAAATACCGGATATATTTGTAAAATGTGTAGAATTACCATGCAGGTCTAGTAGAGTATATTTGAAATTAAATAATAATAATATTTTAAATATATTTTATTAGACTCGAATAGTATTTCTTAAAATGAGACGATTACATCCGTCGTTTACTAGAAAAGTTTAGTATTTTTTACAATTCCTTTTACTGATTGTATAATTTATTAAATCAGTTTATTAAAAACTGTAATTCTATGTACTTTTGTGCAATTCAATATTACAAAACTAAAGGTTTTCAATTTACTAAAAATACAAAAGCTCAGATTTTTAAATTTCAACATTCTCTCCTCCTAGTAAGGAAGGATCTTTTTAAAATCACATTGTTTCTCCACGGTTTGAGGAGAAAATTTGTAACTTCTTTAGATTGTTAACGTTAACCCTAAGGAGGATGTCCCGGTTCTTTTGCAGGCGTCTGCTGGAAAACCGGTATGCGAAAAATGGATACCGATTATTTTAATCATTTGACTCGGGCCGAGTCGAATAGTCCGCCAACGTGAATAATGCTTAGAACTCGAACGTACGTTCATTACCGATAATGCCAGGAATGCTGAAAGAGCGTACGAACGATCGTGTATCGGTATGCGACATAAACATAAGAATCGTTCGGCAGGCATGCGCAAACTGCATAGTTAAATTCTCGTTTATGGAGTAGTCCGTGCGCGCCGCTAATCAAACTTAACGGCTAGCGCAAAATTACTCGGAATGATTCGCGGAAGAAATGTCGGACATTTTTTTTGCTCCCCTCTTCATTTGCAACTCCCCCCCCCCCCGAATTTCCTCGGCAGCTCTGTATTTATTTCTCGTTACAGTTTACGCGCGCATTCATTAAAGGCTACTTCAAATTACAACTCTGAACATGGTTTTTCTTTTTAATATCGTTTCAACATACGTCGAGATACATTTTGGAAGCGTTACATTTTATTGCTTTGTAAACATTTCGTTTAAACTTCCGCAAGATACAATTTTCTATTTATTACATATATAGTTTTATATTATTGTCGGTGTGGTTGTTTGTTCCAACGATATAATTATAAATTGTTCCCTAAAAGAGTCGACTAGTCAGATTCGCACACAACAACGAACTTTTTTAACAACATTTCAATAAACTCTGCTTTGCTCTTAAATGTAACATTGGTACCGCTGTCAATGTTGCTCGATCTTTGTCCCGCAAAAATTGAGCCTAATCTTTGTCTTTTTTTCTTCGAATGCAAAAATTTCTAAACAAGGAAGAAAGGGTAAACGAAAGGTAAAAGCACGCGGAGCTTTTTTGGCGTTGCCTAACAGCGTAACGTTGGTCAACCAGGCGAATCAGCTCCGTTTCTGAAAAGGCCTGCGTAAACGGCACAAACGTTTACCGAAACGTTCGCAAATCACGATGGAATGCCGTCGGACTGGTGTGTTGTGCCTCGTGCGCCGTACGGTGACATACAGAACGGCCACGACGGACCAACCAACGACCTGCGCATTCAAACGCTTACGCAAGGTTGAAATAACGCCGATAGGTATCGCCCTCTCGCTCGCTCTCGCACGTAATGCGCACGCGGCGCGGATTCGCCACCGCTCGGTTTCAAAATTCGACCTTTCGCAATAGTGACGCAAATTTTCTTTCTCCCCTCCACCCCACCCGAAAATACGTAACAATCTTTTTCTTTTTCTTTACGGGTGCGCTTTGATTCTTATCTAGGAATTAGTAAGTACCTAGAACGATTAATAAATTAATCAGTTAAAAAGTATATCGTAGTGAATTAAGCTTGCCCATCCTCGAGGATATAAACCACTCGCGGGATTCGCGACGTTAACTTTGAATGAAAATTCTTCGCCTGGTACAATCAGCGGTTTGAACGATATTTGTACGCAGTTGCAATGGTAACACCTTTACTTAGAATATTTTTCAGAAAAATATTTCAGTTACTGTACATCAACAAGAAGGATAACATTTGTTATAAAGTTTTAAGGTTCATCTATTAAAATATTTATCTATGCAAAAATACATTTAAGAAATTTAGTTGTCATTTGAAAAAAGTTACTGCTTTCATACGCTACACTCACAAAAAAATTATTTTTAATGGAAAACATCCCTTTTGATAGAAATGGATTTTCATTTTAATATTTTCCCAAAAGTATATCCTTTTACGTATAAAGGAAATTCGTTTTCGACGGTAATATTT
>JABFPN010002902.1:0-20137 GCA_022817305.1 Leptoteleia sp. ZL-2020
AAGCATACGAATTCTTGAGCAAAGCATTTGAATTTATATCATAAATATACACTAAATTTACACTAGATATAATTAAACAGATAATCTTAAAAGTCCGTGTAATGCAAGCCGTTTCTATCAGTGTAATATAAAAACTGTAGCTCTTTCAACACTTTTACCGAGGCTTTCACGCTTATTTAGTCAGAAGTATAGCGCCTATTACGCAATCTTCGTCATAAGATCTCGGTTGTTTAGCGGAACACATTACGATCAGTCACTATTCACGGCAAAGCCTTTTTACCGGACCGAATGAGAACTTTTTACTTTGTCCCCGGCGGGCCAACGATAAAAATCTAGATAACTCCCTAAACGTTAAATATGCCAAACCTCATAAAACACAACATATAAAAGCAAATGGACCTCTCAGGGTCCAAAACATCCTTCAGCGTGTGCGCACAGCAACGTACACTTTCCTAATAAATATACCGGCGTAGCGCGATGTCGTAAAGGGAGGTTGAAAAACGTGCTTTTTGTTCGCGTAAAACATGAATGATAATCCGTAAATGCTCCCCATAAAATGCGGCCGTGTCTGAATGAAGAAAGTGCGCGCGCGGAAGAACGCGTGGCGCAGCCGGTAGACACTCGGGTAATGATGCTGGCAGCACGCCGAGATTGGCGATGCTATCGGCCGTATCTTTCCTGATGAAGGTTGTAACCTCGACCGGACCCCATTTATTAAAGCGTCTGCATCGCAGTTCGTCATCGACTGTTTCATTTCAGTTGCTTTCAAGTTCAGCCTTATGTACAGTTGCACTATATCCTTGATGAAACTGCCAGATTTCTACCGGCTGCAAACATTCCTGATAGCGACACGGATACGTGAAATTCGATATTTAGAGCTAATTGGACGTTCCGTGGCGGTTATTTCGAAACTGCACGGAAAACCTTGCAAACGTCTAACGCGGTATTAAAGATGCAAAAGTATTTTTCTCAATATCTACAGCGAGGGAAAAAGTTTCATAAGGAAGCTGCTATACTTTATGACAATGTACACACAAAGTTCGCATTTACTAGTAGTTATAACTTAACGTACGTAAAGTTAAATATTTACAGAAGAGCACGACGTCCAAGGACTGAAAATATGTATATAATTTTGGGCAACATTTTCTGGAATTAGATGATGTAATTGAAGAAGATTACTCATTTAGAAGAGAGATTGCAAAAACAACAAGGACTGCATTTAACAATGTTATTAAAATTGTTGATCTATACGTTGTATAAAATTACATTACGCCACTATATTATTTTTATTTATTGCTCCCATCACACGATCCGAATTGAATAGAATTATTTTAATTTCAACAATTTATATCTTTCGGTACGTGAATTACGATTCTTAGGTAGGAAAATTTCTCAATTAATTTGTATTGATATATTTTATCGTTCGTTAGTTAAAAATCAGCGTCGAATTGCTCGTTTCGTAAGGAAAAGTATATGCTATTGCGGGTTAAACTTGGAGATCATTATGATGTTAATTTACTTTGCGCTATTAAACTATCGAAGCTTTTAATTTTCAGATTTATTAACCGATTCATCATTGCTGTGCCAATGTTTTATGATGATTGTAATACATTATATCAAATATGGCAAATGGAAAAATCGTTTCGACTTATTACAAGCTGCTTGGAGCTGACTAATGACGATCTTAGGCACTGATGGGGTCAGCTAATTTTAATTGCTACATAGCGCCTTTATCCATTGATGAGGTCGGTGTAACACGAACCAGAGCCGAGATTATAATTTGGGTGAAACAGGTTGCGGGATCCAACCGACCGCGCCTTGCGTCCGATTCGTGCCGGCACTCGACAGTTTCTACGCGAAATAAACACCGACGACGACACGAAATTATGTTCGGTTAGAGCGTTATGTGGATCCAGCGGTTTACTACTTTTCCCGTTATACGTGCAACCGATAGACCTTACGTTACGTCCATTCTTCGACCGTTAATGCGACTTCTCCTCGACCCTTATTTGTTGCGCGCATTATGACTTTGATACGCGAGATTAATAATTATTGTACGCATGAACCGTTAACGTCATTGTTTTGCACTTTATAACAATAACACGTGGAAAATTGACGTACACAGTTGTTTATCGTATACATGAAACTTTAAAAACAATCCTAAAAACATGTAATAACGAAGTTGAACTCAAAATATGCCAGATAATTTTGCATGGAATGTTGAATTTTATGTGAAATGTTGTAGAATGCGAAATTGTATTTTCTGTAAACGTGTTAAACACGAAATTCGATATTTCATAAAAAAATATAGTATGCGCTCTTATAGGAAAGTCACGTAGTAGAATTTAATATTCGTTGCGTTTATTTTTCAAGTTGTTCACAAAATAAATTGAAATTAATGGACAAAGTTAATAATAACTTCGGTTCGCTTCGTGAAGTTATTTTATTTTTGCGCAAATTACAGTTCATGAAATCAGGTGCGTAATTGTAAATATTTTGTTAAATTAAGATGGTATTGTTTTGAAATAATGTATTAATTTTAAACAAATATTTACTAGCTATATTATGTAAATGAAGGCATTTTGTTAATTAAGTGCACTTTTGACTCATAAAATTACTTTATTGACAATGTTCCGATAAAGTAATTTTATGAGTATAATGGCTGCAAGCAAACTCTTAAGAATTCGTTGTATCAACATATTTGAGCAATTAAAAAGTTTGTTCAAACTCTTAATTAATTAGACGCGTTTTTAAAAGTAGGATAGTGTAAATTCCTCAGCAATTAAGCATGTTTTAGAAAATAGGATAGTGTAAATTCCAAAGTAATTGAAAATTCATTTCATACATATAGAACTTCATATTATATTTAAGGAGAGAGGAATTTACGTCTAATAGGGTTCTCAGTTTTCTAACTTTTATTTAATTTCAATATCTTATATACAATGAGATTATCAAAAAATATTGCAATATATATATCTGATAAATTATTATTTTACCTTTGTGGAAAATCAAGTTTAACTGACTTTAGAAATATTCAGCGAGAAATAATAAATAAGAACTAAAATAGTGAAACATTATTGTTTTAAATTCCTAATTACTTAGGAATTTATACTACCTTATTTTTCTAAATGTGCCTAATTACTTAGGAGTTTACACTATCTTATTTTTAAGAATACGTTTAATTACTTAGCAGTTTACACTATCTTTTTTCGTTAATGACCAATTTTCTTAGGAGTTTACCATCGCCCGAGTACAACATTAGTCTGCCGTTGGCGAAATTACCTTAAATTAAAAATACGGAGGAATTTTAACAGTTACAAAACTAACTTCATTTATAATTCATCATCACTTATGCAATATGTATTTAATTATAAATTAATTATTAAAATAATATTCCGAATTAATTGACAGTTACATTGTTGATTTTAAAGTAATTTTCTTCATTTATTTAAGAGTAAACATTTATGATGTTATGGAACTGCTGCTAATAAGTTTTTTTCCATCAAATTATTCATCTAAATTTAGTAAAACTTTTACAGATAACATTTAAACTCAGTTAGCAGCGACTAACCCAGTTAATACGTAATTTATAAATGTTGATACATGGTAACTTCAAAACATATTTACATGTTAAATATATTAAAATGATTTAATATTTTTGAAAATGTTTATTACAAATAATATAACGTTGCTGGTGAAATAATTTGAAAATAAAATCTTTTAAAAGTAGGTCACTTCTTTATATAAGCCAATTAAGCTCACTAAATATTGTAAAACCTTTCAAACATGTATCGTACTTATATTAAATTAATACTATTTTGAAATATTGCACATTGTTATATTAAAGATTAACAGAAAAAAGAATTCTAAATGAAACATTTTTTCGTTTTATACGGATTTAGGAAATATTTAATTGAATTATAAATATATCAATTTAACTGATTAATCAAACATAATACATCATACATTTTATTGTAACATTATAAATAAATAATCCTTTAACTTAAATAATAATGTATAATGCACTCGGAGAACGAATTATTTGCTTCACAAATATTTACTTGTTTTAACCTAATAAATTCCTTATTTGAATCAAGTATAATGCTTGCATAATTAAAATAAATTTAATCTGATTTAAATAAATTTATTATTATGTTCATATATAAATACGTGTTTATTTAAAGCAAATAAACTCTTTTGATAGTAGAAAAAAACAAAAGAAAAAAATAAATAAATGTAAAACATACTTAAAACTATTTCAACTTCGTGCAAAGAATAATAAATAAAGTTAGTATTGCATTTTAGTGATTGTTATACTTTAAAATGGCATGTTCTTGTCACAAATATTAATTTTAAATGAAATAAAAAATTATCCTACACGGCTAACGAGCAATTGACTTTAAAATAATTAATCGTACTACGCGATAAGCGCAAGGCTCACGGAAAGCAGTTTTGTTTCGATGATAAATATGTTTAATTGTAAATCGATTAATTTGTTCGATAACAAAAGTTTGACCGGGGTATTAGAAATACGAGGGAGCAATTTAAATAGTTTGTTATTTTATTGTCGTAAGGGTAATAACGGTAGACAATTGGTCCATTATTGCGCGGCACTGTTTCATTTGTTACTACAATTTACGCAAATGAATCGCGAATATTAGCGTGTTCGAATATGGGCACTCCGCAAATTAGCATGCGATGGAATAATATGGAAGTGCACGGGCCGACACTGAAAGATAACAAGGGAATGGCACTCGTACTGTCGCGGTTATTTGCTGGCTCACTCGTGCGCACGCGCAAGGCCCTTCGGCTTCGCGGACTGGAATTATACGAGTGGTAAACCGACGGAATGAATTATGCAACGACCAATTAATAAAATTCCAATCACATTCGCGACGCGCACATGCCGTACGTCGCGTAGTAAACGCTCCGGCCGATCAAATTCATCGTCTGAAAATGCAGAAACTACATAAAACGATAGTGAACTTGGTTTAATGGTCGGGAATCAAGAAGCATTGAGAATTCAATAGTAAAAATCGCTTGATTGCATATACATGTACTTCATTTTTCATTTGCTTTTGTCTATAATTATCGACTTGATTCATACGCCTTCTGTGCGTTGAATTAAAAGTTAACGTGCTTCCGAATAAACTCCCCGTCTTGCTTTATTTTCATCACGTTTTATTGATAATCGACTGTTATGTTCCTTAGACATTTCGCATGCATTTATTTATAAAATACGTTGCATCAGCTTTATAGTTCGAACGTTGTGTACCTACTGTATTTTAATATATTCTCTTTAAAAAAAAGAGCATATTAAAAGACGAAACAATATATGACCAAGAGATGCTTTTTTTTAATTTTTTAAAATTACTCACCAGAAATGAAAGTGTGAATTTAATATTGCTGTCTCAACTGTCCGACTCACCTGAAACATAGAAAAAAAAACATATTAAATATATGCACAAATATTGTATTAAAGTAACATGTTTATTTACTTTTCAGTTATAGCATAATATTTGATTAAAAATTAAAATAATCATCTTTCGAATACTGTATATGTTGAACAAACACTAAAATATTTAGTGTTAGATATTGACAATTAATATTTTGACAGTTTATGTATGCTTGCAGCGACTGACAATATTTATGTTCTAAACTGATGTATAAACATCATTTACCGAATGAATGAACACAAAAATAATTAAGCATAATTATTCATTATTTGATCGTACCACTTATTTTACATTATCAGCGGTGAAATTGATGTAACATTATTGGTAAAATGAAATAATGGACAATATTAATGGACAACTATGATCAATTGATTCATGAACGCAATGTTCAATTATTAATTGTAATTAAAAACAATATGTTTCAAATTTCTTGTAATTTTCATTATCAGTACCATTCGTTAGAATTTCTGCACAAAAATTTACAGAGCCATAACAATTTATAACACTATCCAGATAAGCTTTTTAATTAGCTTTTCGCCATAAATTTTCAACTAGAGTACTTGCAGATAATAAATTAACCTTTATCGTTCTTTATTTAAACAAAGCAGTGGCATTTACGAAAATCATAATAAACAATTAAATTTGAATAAATAAGGCACGCCAATGACAAACGCAATATTTTAATTTGATTTGTAATTGCCAAGTGAAATGCGATATTCATCGAGTTAAGTAAATGTGGATTAAAGAGATAGCGAGCTTAATTTGAGTTCTGTCGTCATTAACCACCATGAAATTTAAACTAGATGCTCAAACTCGCGTGCTGGTATTAACATTATTCAGACCCGAAGCAAATTTCCTATCTCACGCGTTTAAAGCGAAGGGTGAAGCAGCCAAGGAAGAGAGGGACTCGGAAGAGGAGGAAACAATGAAGGTCTTTCGTGCTCCGAGCATGAGTTTATATACAGACGTACGTAAAAGCGCCCATTATATTTTCCCGAGCCCCACCAATCTCGTGAGACCATACGATAACGTCTGCTATTGATCTCGAAAACAAATTTATTATGCTTATATTAACACAGTCATTATCAATAACACGACTGATAATCATTTTTATGACCGGCAATTTATTATACGTACACTACCATAGCAACGTCCTATTAAAAATTCACATATAAATTAAAGAAAAAAAAAATACTTTGATAACAATTTTAATACGTGAATTTTTAATGTTTACAATTTTTTAGTTGCAAGGAAATCAATGTGTTTATACACTTGAGAATAGAAGGAATTTTATTGAAGTAAAATAAAATAATAATAAATATAATAATAATGCAAGTAAAAGAACGAGGAAATGCACCGAGAAAAGAGAAATATCATAAATTACTATTTTTGGTACCAGTTTTGAGAATATATCCGAAAAGTAAATATTTTTGCTATACATATGATTGTAGAATTCAAAAATTATGTGCTGGCATTCGATCCAGAAATACTAAAAATATTGGAAATAGTTCTCTCTTTTTATTTGGAAAAAAATGAAAGGAAAGAGTAAATAACTAATAAAATGAGAATATCTTAATTTTAAATAAAGCACTGAAATGCTGTGCGTGTTTTGTACGGATTAATGAAGAAAATAATTCATATCACGCGCGAAATGATAAATCAGACACGCGTGCTTATGTGACGTGAAGATGGAATTAATCTTCATCTTTGGGCGTACAAAAAGTAAAATTCTCGGTACAGTAACATCTCTGTGGCTGTATTCGTTAATGTAGGTCATGCAGGCTGACTCTTCGAAGTTTCTTTTGATTGTGGATGCATGTTGTTTACCGAGCTTAGCGTCATTGCGCATCTTCGTGTCTGAGAGGTATTACACCGCAGGCAAAGTTCTGCTTGCCAATTACACGCGAAAACAGCTATCCGCTCGTTGCTGTCCAGTATGTCGCACAAAACTACTCAGAAATTCCATAAATTTTTACACGCGTCCATAAAACTCGAGCTTTTTAGGAGAACTCAGGAGGTTAATACAAGTCCAACGACCTGGCCAACAAACGCACCATTCATGTTTGCCAAGAAGGATTGAAAATTGAAGCCAAATCAAAATAAACAAACAACAAATAAAACCGCACAGGAAATACAATGAAGATTCATCAATTCTTCATCACGTTTGCTACTAATGTTCTCAGCTTTATAATATTAACCCCATATAGTTTACAATATTTACAACACCACTGTACTATCAAATTTTTCCATCGCAGACAATAACATTACTTTTATATGTAATGTAAATTTTTTTTTATAAAACATCTTGAACTTGTTTATATTTCTAGCGAATGTAACATTATGAAGAAATACTGCACTTTATATATCCTTGTTTCATCCTTTTAAATTCAAGTGCACGTTTTATTTGCACTTCATAATGGTGGAACTAAAAGAAACAAACGGTGGGGATTTGTTGTGAATTACGGTGTGAAAACAAAATATGTCGCGAGCAAATGACCGTTCGTTTATCGAGCCGGCCGACTGGTTCATTTGTTCTTGATTTTTCTTCCGCGAATGCAAGAAGTGTTCGAAATATCAGTTTCCGCTCGAACGGCCGCGAGAAGGTGGTACATTCACCCCGGCGCGGTGCCACCGACATAGCTGGGAGCTTCTGTTCAATGTGCCGAGAAATTCAAACAGTTTGCGGATTCCACGGTCATTCGTTATACGTCATTCCGCGTTTTCTGCTCCAGGAGACTGCCACTTGACTTCGGATCCCCGTCGCCATCGTCCGCAAGCGCGAATGACGTGTTAAGCTCGCCATTTTCACCGTCGAGCTCACGGGATCCCATTCAATTTTATTGCCGAATGTGGGCTCCCCCGGTTTCATTGACTTAGTCGACGCGTTGTAAAAACATCGTGAGATCGTACCGTTTTTCGCATCGTTTCGCTTTTATTGATCTTTTTCTTCCGCTTCCCCTCCCCCTCTCCCGGCTCTCACTCCCCCTCCCCCTCCCCTCCCCCCTTCCCCTCCCTGTCCCTGCGACCGGGGAATTGATTTCGTCGATAAGCGCGAAGAAAATTCAGCGGAAAATTGAACGCTTGATTTATGGAATGAACGGATAATGAAATGCAAAAGCCGTGCGTTTTACGGTTACGATTATTATTGCCCCAGCCGCCACTCGTTGCTCCGTGCGAGCGAAGCGCGCTCGGCGACTCGTCCGACTGACATCGATTGGCGGTTATCAATTCCCCCGTCCGTTAATAATTTAAATTAATTAAACTTTTACCGTCAAAATCGTTCCCTAATTTAGCTCGAGGGGCCTTTGCTGTCGTTCGCACGCTTTTAATTTGCGCTTTCGCAAAATTACCGCGCCGAATCGCGCGTAATGACGGACGTTAAAGCAAAGTTCAACTTCGGCGAATCCCTCAATGGCGTGGCACTTTTTAAACTTAACGTTAGCGCACACTTGAGTCGCAGGTGCTTGATTACGCCGCGTTACAACCAGACATCTTTTCCGCGTTACAATGGAACACCGCGTTTCTATCATTCCAATTACATTAGCTCGAGAAATTAGCGTAGAAATAAATTTGACTTATCGTCACTGCCGATACAAATTCCTTCTGCTTAGATTGCTCTCGGATGAAGTCTTTTCCTATGATTAGGAAGTTGTTTCCTACGCTTTTCCTATGATTAGATCCCCCATTGAAAATTCGACTCTTTTGCGCGCATTGCTCTATTTAGCGTGATTGGATCTTGATTAGATCCCGATACTACTCGGGGTTTACCTATGGGAAGCGGCCGACAATGGGGTCCGCTACAAGCGAGCCTCGCGAAGAATATGTTGAAGATGCGAAATAATGGAATGACGCTTCTTAGATTTACCGCTCGGAAAAGAGATAGCTAAAGCAACAATTTAGCATGATAAATTTAAATAGTAAGAGCTTGTTATCTCGATGTTATTTTTTATCGCTCAATGGTCCCTATCTTTATTGTCCATCATTATTAATGTTTAGTCGGCCACCTACATTGTTGGGGTGGCCATTTGTTATTCTCGGTTGGCTCCAATTAAAATAATACGATCCCGGGCTTTTCCTGGTTATTATTACACTTTTTTCCCCTTCTGTTTTATTTCACACTATCAAATTAAATGGCAATTCGTATCGCTCCGAGATTTTAATTTGCAATTATAAATTTTTCTAATAATGTATATGTATATATATATTACACATGGAATGATTACCGCATCATTTGGCGGCAAAAACAAAGCAATAGGCGGGTAGGCACGAACTGAATTTAATTCGTTTTATTTGTGCAGGAGCGCGCGGTGAAGAACGAGAACGGACTTAAGGATAATCGATGGATGTATTCAAAGATATGGTCTCTTGATCCGCGCGGGTTATATTCGCCGACAAACTCGAAACCATTGTAAAAAGCGACGACCCAGAAGCATATTGCTACAGACGCCCTGATATACGTCGATGGTGATATATCGTAGATAAAATTTACGTCCTCCGTGAGCCAATATGGCTCCCTAAGAGCCTCAAACCGGAGCACTCCAAGGCACACACATCGAGACAAATATTGGCAGTGAAACTCCGCGATTTATTGCACGCTGTGCCGTGCCACTTGTTCGGCCCTATTTTCCAAAATCGTCGTCCGCTTTATTGTACAATTATCGTCGCGCGGATATTTTCTGATTAGACCAACAGTTTTATCGCACGACGTAAAGTCGCGAATAAGTGCGTCACCTTTTTGCTCCGAACGGTTTTTTCTCGCTTTATTTGACGAAACACGTTTCCTCTATATCGACGCGTGCAAGCTGTTGGACTGTACCGACAAAAAACAATTTCGCGCAGTTCTCACGTAATTAGATAGTACGGGTCATTGTTGCCGGAGGTCTGGCAAAAATGACCAGACGCATAAAAGGAAGAAAAAATAAATAAATTAATAAAAAGAAAAAAGAAGAAGAAGACAGTAAACGTAGCTATAAAATCTCTAAAAATGGTCTCCGCTCTAAAACAGTATAAGCGTTTCAATCCAATTATATATAAGCGAATTATTTTGAAGTATACGAAATACGGGAAACAATTGTTTACAGTTGTGTAAATTGTATTAAAATTGAATTACTCGATGGCTTTATTATTTAAGTAAGTAGATCCATAGTTGCATCAACTAAATTACTCCCCGATAAACTGTAGTAATTTATTCGAGTAGCTCGGAGTCGAATAAACTGATATTATACGTACAATAATGTATAATGCTGCTAATTTGTCTGTCAGCGTACGAGAAGTTGACTACGGACCGTAGTCACTGAAAGCAAAGTTTTTTCCTTTTCTATTTCCAACTTTTCAGATAACGAAAGCGAATAACGAAATTCACTTAAGCTATGCCGAACGAACCGGGATAGGGAACGAATCTTTCGATGCGCGGGTGTGTTCTGTTGCGGTACTACATTTGAGAAGTAAATTAACGTCGGGAACCGCGCATGTGATTTTCACTTTTGAAATTTCGCGCAGGTTGACGAGACCGGAGAGCTCGTTCAATGAGACACAAACCAGCTCGCGCAATTAAGCCCCGGCAGGGCGGTAACAAGTTTCCACGGGTGCTCATGGTTTTCTCGGTTAAGTGAATTAAACGTACCGAAGCTGGCGAGAAAGTTAAAGCGAGAATATATATGTATATATATATACACACATATATATGTAAGCGATTCGCCGGGGATGTCCATCGGTCGAGATCGTCGGTCGAGAGTAATTACGGGAGTAAAAGTTGAGCGATCGAGAAGAGGATTGGTCTTACGATCCGGGCCACGAATTCCCGGGAGCGAGCGACGAAACGCTGATTAAAATGGCAACGCGGGAGGGTTTACGTCTTTTGCCGGCAACCGAGTCGCAAATGGCGGCCGTTTGACGAGCTTTGATACTCGCGGTTCAAAGCGACGCCGTCGATTTCGCCTCATTTGGCCACCTTCATCTTCCTCCAATTTTTCTACACCCTCATTTCGCCCAACGATCGCGCGCAAAACGCCGTTTAACATTTCAACCCTGTCAAACTGTCGACCGATTTCATTCGACCCTTTATCAATCATCGACGCCCGAAACGTATCTGTTTATTGTTTCGCACCGATCGTCAATCACGTCTCGCGCCGCAAATTACAGTTTCGATCCGGCGTTCGGCATCGTTCGAAACCCCGAAAAGCAACGAAACACTGCTCTTTGGTGAGTGCGGAAAATTAATCGACGCGATTAAAAATTTTATGGAAATCTTGGCAGGAGCCATTGGCCCTTGGTCATTCTGCTCCCTCCCTACGTCGTTCACGAAAGTTTTTTTGTCCGAGTTTACCACTGGAAGCGTTAAAGGAGGAAGCGGCAATAATATTTGCATTTCATGGAAACGAAAACACGAGTTGGCGCGCGTTGCCCGTGCAAACGCGAAGTTTACGTAACTTCTTTATCTAGCAGAAAGTAGATAAGGAGCGGAGATAATCGAGGCATCGCGGTCTTATCGAATGCGGGGCAATTAGATGGTACGCGGGAGAGAGGAAGTGAGTTAAAGGAGCGCGGAAGACGAAACGCTCGAGACGATGGAAGCGAAGCCGGGCCGGCTTCCGCAGACGCGCCGAGTTTGCTCTTGAATACTCCAGCCAACTTTTCTCCCGAGGTCCCGGAACAACTTGACTGAATAAACAAACCCAGCCCGACTGCCGCTTGCCCGAGCATTTCCGATAAATGCTCCGAAACTTCCGGGCCAATAAAGAAACCAGCAACCTCTTATTAAGAACAGTCAGGTTGCCGCGATTTCGAACCTTTTCATCCGCTTTATAAGTTGTCGATGGGAAATTTCGCAACGTGTAATTGTTTCGTCAATCGGCAATTGGGAAACATCGGGGTTGAACCAACAAGGACACGAGAACGGATGTCGGTTTGACTTATCCGGAGCGAGTTATGGGGTTTAATTAAAAAGTCGAACCTGCGTGGCTTCTCGCGGTATTCCAAGCAGCTCCTCTTTTTCCGCGCTAATTTCATTATTCGCCGATAAAAATGTCTCGCGTACGTCCACCTAACGTGCGCGAATCCCGGTGGAACTGGTTCTGATGCATATTGTATCTGGGCTCGGTCAATTGGCGGCAATGAAATGGAGCAAAAATGTGCCCCGCGCCTTGTTCCCCGACTCCGTCACTTTTGGCCCAGATCGGGTATCAGTTTCAACCAGTTGGCACCCCGTATACGGCGCGGCATTTCTCATCCGGAAAAACGAGCGGCCGTATTTGGGGGCCCTAACAAAGCTGTATTTAAATTTGCACCGAGCGCCTCATTTGTCCGATCGAACGGAGAAGAAACCGAGAGACAGCATCGCGATTCCCGGATTGACGCGCGCGAGCTCGTCCCGACGCCGAGACAGTTCCCTTCGGCCGACGCGGATTAAATGTGCAAATTGGCGAATAATTGAGATGACAATTAATGAGGGATCGTTGTTTGGCCGGCGCGTCGTTTTGTCCGTGGCTTTCGCCGCGGACTGCGCGCCGGCCTCGGATGAAATATCGCGCGGCAAAAGAAGGCACGCTCGGCCGATCGCAAGGCATTATTCAATGTCGCATCGGAAATTGATCTCTCGTTCGTGTTACCTCCCGTCGGAACGCGGTACCGAATGCGTAATGGCACGCTTCGTAGCAACGATTCCCACAGCAGATTGTGCCACTCCAAGCTTTCGATAGTCATCTGAATTCACGTTTGCGTACACGGGACAAAATGGCGTGTGTACCCCGAGCAATATGTAGGATCAGATAATTAGCATTCAACTGTTTCTGAAGCAGCAGTCCAAACCTATCCACGGCATCTCCTTTGGACGCGACTCCCAAGCCGACGAATGCGTTGCGCGTTCAATGGTGACACCGCCGAGATAAAATGATCTCGATTGACTCGTACTTCTGACGTGCAATTGTAACCATTCCGGCCGCTCGTTTATTTCCAATGCTATCTCCGACATCGCGGCCGCGTTTTGTAACATTTAAGAAAATTTAATGAACAAATGTCGTTACGCGGAAGTCACGTGGAAAGTAGTCCGCGAAAAGTCGCGGCCAGTCTCTGCCGATCTTACGAAATTGGAACGCCGGTTAAAAAGAAGAAATTTTTTTTCATCTCGCGAAATTTACCATTTTTTCCATGTTTCTCTTTATGTTTATTATCGTCGTATAACACGAAATTATATAAGATTAGAATTAGAAACTTTATGAAATTTCATAAGTTCAGTTTTATTTATTAATTTAATAATTATATTGCGTTTTTTAAAAATATTATCAAAATTAAGAACGACGTATGAAGATTATTGAAAAGCACTCTTTTTTATTAATGAAAAAAAAAAAGAGTATTTTCCATTTGATAAATTATTTGATTTAAATAGATTTTTATTCCACGAATAGCAAATCGCAACGGAATAGTTAGCTTCGCAGCAATTTCAATTATTATTTTTGGAACAAAGTATTGAATTGATAACTGTGAAGCATGTAAATTTGCATGGTTGTATCCCATAGTTTATTAGTCATAAAGCTGTGCACGACGACTGCACCGTTTTGAAATGAATCCTTTTAAAAATATAACTTATGATAAATAATAATTTTCGCCGATCATTTACTTGGCAATGCATTATTGTTAAATATTATCAGTTTTACGAAACGATGTTGTGACTCGTGGCTAATCGTAGTTAATGGACGCGTTGCGCGGACAAATGTTACAGTTTCACGAAGCTAAATGAAAGTAATTAATAATCTAATTGACGGGGTGGAAAAAATGATAAAGTATATTTTATCCGATTTGATAGATTTATGTGTCTCTTAATTATCGTATTTGCATACTGCAAAGGGACCCCGCGTAAGGTTGAAGGGAAACGCCGGTAAATTTATGATACTCTGGCAAAAATGTAAACAGTGATCCGTACTCATTAAACTCTTTTTTCATTTTAATCCCGACGTTTATACGGTTGAGATATTCCGCGCGTTATTTCGACACAATTTATCGACTTTTTACGTTTCTTTGAATTATGTCCAATCGCATCTAAGATATAATACATTATTGATACAAATTGATCGTAAAACCGTGTCAGAAGCAGCTTTACCGAATGCGAATGCGCACGTGCACTACAACAAAACCATAAATATCTCGAGTTGTGCGTTAAAAAGGTATTAATCCGAGAAGGTGGTATTTAGCAATCGCGTCGCCTACGCTCCGATCGACTTCACTTAGAAAATTGCATCAATTCGTTCACAAAGGCGAGAGAGCAATCAGGGGGAAAAAGGCGCGACGTAATGGATTTGCAAAATGCGTGGTATTTTTGCACGGCGCTGCAAGAATTTCCATAACTTTGTCCAATCAATGCGAAGTGACTTTTAGATAACGCTTTTGAAGAAATTCCACCGATGCCGAGGCTCGACGTTTTTAATGTAATAATGCCGACTATTTTTCCGGCAACTCTTTGTTTCCCAACAAACATCGTCGTAAGCGTTGTTTAATATAAATCTCACTTTATAAATAACCATTACTGACAGCGATATTGATAATGGGTGTTTGGTATAAAGTTTCGAACGATGTTTCGTTATTTAAAAAAAAAGACATTAATCCGAGTGAGTGTTGTATTTTTATGATTGTTTTGATAAACGTAAAACAATATTTGCTCGAAGCGATGAAATGTTTATTCGAAAGATCGTGACAGGCATATTTCATTTAGATTCAAACTAACAGCCGCGTGCGTGTGTGTGTGTATGTGCGTTGGTACGTGCGTGTGCGAGTGTGCGCGAGTGTGTGCGTGCCAGCGTGTGTGCGTGTTTACACTCACAAAAAAGAAGTTAAAACTGCACGAGTATAAATATTTAGTACTCGTCGAAAAGTTAAAAATATTGGGGTAAGATGTAAATATGAATCACCATGACAATATTGGATGAGTTAACACTATTTATGGAATGCGTTGTATTAGTCATGTATTTCTGTGCGATTATTTATCGTCGACAATGCTTTTTGTTGCGCGATATCGTTCAATTTGCATTTTAATCGAGCATCTATTTGCCCCTAATTGACAGCATTTATTCGTTCTCGACATTTTTCGCTGCAACTAATTTAACAAAATACAAAACTTTGTTCGAATGCTTCGTGAATTATAAACACTCGTGCCAAATAAGTAAATAAAAATAGACTTTAATTTCTCGAAAAGAAAAAAAAGCTCATTAGACGATGTTATAACTTCTTCTTTTTTTATAGATGAATACACACTGCGAAATCCCTCAAGTTAAATCTTGCCAAAGTTTCATTGAAATTGTACCTTATCTTTTTAATCAGGTTTAATTAGTCTAATAAATGATTTTAATTAATTTAACAGTTGGTAATCGTGCAAAATCAGTCGTCTCTTATGATAACGAAACAGGATAAAAAGTATAAAAATTAGAATAATCTTTCAAAATTAATGGTTTAATAGTTTTACTTAACGATTGATATTAATAAAAAATTATTTAATAATCAATTTAAGTGATTTACGTCAATAAACAATAATTTTTAAGCCCGTAAAAGAGTACGAAAGAAAACTAATTCATAAACATTACTTTATAATGTAGTAAAAGTTTAAATTGATATAAGAACAAGTAATGCTAAATGATCACACATTTTCGTGGCTTTTTCAGGAGTATTCCATATCCACTATATAAATAGTAATTTATAGTTCACCTTCTTTCTAAACGAATATTTAATTTTTTTATTTAACACAAACCTTAATATTAAAATATTAATTTTGACTTTAAGTTTCACAAAACTAATATACTCATTTATCTCTCGATTCAAATTTCTTATCCGCGTAGAAATTACTTGATCAAACAGGAACACCCATACCGTAAAATCCTATTTCCGTTCGTATTTTACATAGAGCTGGGGATAAATTCGACTGAAGGATTTCGCAGAGATAACTTCTTGTGAATGGGAAACGAAGGTGGGAGCGCGTCCCGAAAATGCGGAATTTCCGTCAGGTTTTTGATGGGAAATCTTTGTTTTATCGGGGACTCCAGTCATGGCGTACGAAGTACGTGATTGAGTCAGGGCAAAAGTTGCTTTCACGGTCCGGTGGTGTCCGGCACGACCGTAAATAACGCGCCCTTGGGTTCGTCTTGTACGAAATTCGGCAGTACCACGTCTCTTCCGGTAAAGGAAGGGTGGGGTGGGGGGGATCGCTGAAGGAAAATGGAAGTGTACGTCTTTCGAGCAGATGCGACGCGAGCGATAACGCCGTTATCTGGCGAATAAATATCGGCTTAATACGCAGAAATTTTATATACCACCCGTGAATAGAATTTTAATGGACGACGAATTAGCATGCAAGGTTAACTTGGATTCGTCGGTGCGAGTCGCACGTTCGAATTTCGCTCGCATAACAAGGCCGCGATTTGCATGGTCGCGTTAATCTGGAACGCCGCGATATCTATTTACGTGCGAGATTGAGCCGTTGATATCGGCACGAAATCAATTTTCTGGGGACTCCAGCGCGACGTTTTATTGCGCGGCATCGTCGCAAAAAAAAAAAAATATCTAGGCGTTGCGCCGAGAGTGGTTTGCACGACCGATTTGAATAGTAAATATTAGCGATTACAGATTAAACCCGGTGCCTCGGTAAAGTTTTCCACTTCAAGTTATACAGGGTGAATATTGTTATCGTAGTTATTCATATTAATCGTGACACAGTGACATTAGTCGGTAATTAATTAACGTTGAGAAATTAATTCGCGTTATAGGCATTGGTAGTTGGATTGATCTGTCAAAGCTCAAGTGGTGGGGCGGGGGGATGGTATTCGAGTTAAGTCTATATGTATATTAATAATATTGTATTTATTATATTATATATTGTATTATTTTCCAAGGTAAAGAGAAAAATAAATAATCATTTCATACTATTAAATTTTATATTACACTGCTCTTTGTATTTATAAATAATAAAATAAAACAATAATAATATATTTAAATATTCTTTTGGTTGAAATTTGCTACGTGATATTAAGATATTCAAGAAATCTGTGAAATGTTTTTTATTAGCAACTAGGTTTTATTGCCATAATTTAAAAATGTATTAATATAAAAGTTGAAGCTTTATTTGTTTGCTGCACAAATGTTAAATATAAATTTAAATTAGGCATTCTGCGCATTACACTTTACACGTAACGTTGATTAATTATGATGTAAAATTAATACTGCAACTACGAAAATAATTTTATTCAAGCAATATTTATGGACTGAGTTCTTCTGAACCTTGACGCGGTAAAGTGATTTAAGAGCAGTGAAGAATCTTGCAGTCCTACGTTGCACCACCGCTGACTATACTAAAAGAAAAGGTGGGCAGGCAACAAACCGAAGTCATGATTGAGAAAATAGTATGTCGTAAGAGATGCTTCCTGGATATCAAACAAACTTCTGCTTTGCGTGATCGAATTCTAGATATTCATAGTTCATACCAGATCATAATATATTATATTAATACTTCAGATTCCATACTCGATAATTTAAAGAAAAAGCTTTAATATTATCTCTGCAATTTCGACACATAGTCTCGAGAGTATTTGCGTCACTTGAACACGTTGTTTCAGAAGATTGCGAGGAATTCGAAAGATCGGAAGAAAAATAAAAACATATAAAATGAACAGAATCTATATTAAGAAATAGATTTCTTAAAACAATATCAATGTAAATAATTCGGATAAAACGTTTCCTTACAAAAATATAATTTTATTATTAAAACCAGAAATTTTTACCTATCTATTAATAGAAATATTGAGAAAAATGTAAAGGAATATTTGAAGAAATAGTAACGAAAATAAAGGAATCGTACAGACGTGTAAAATAAATACACGAAACAATTTAATCTAAAATTTAATAATATGAAACGATTATTTGTTTTTCTCGAAGATTTATCTTGGAAAATAATACAATTATTTAAGATTGTATTCTAAAAATTATATACAGTTAGCAGATTATAAAATATGTAAATAGCTCAAAGACTAGATTATTAGAAGTAATAACAAGGAAGTTGGATTAACATTTTTTTTTTATTAAATTTTTCCGCAAATGAATACTATCAGGTATACTTTGTTTCTTTTAAAAAAAATATCAAGAGGATGATAGATAAATGACAAAGAAAAATGTTTGTAGTCTTTTCTGCTGGCTTCCTCTTAATATGCATGCGAAATAGATAAATCGAACGCAACCGCCCAACGCTATCTGATGAGTGAAGTAAGGAGACAGCTGAAGCATAAGAGATACGTGATAAGTACAATTCTTGATACCCAGTCTCTGACAGTACTATATATATGATAGAATTATTCATGCGGAACTATGGAATTCCCGAAATGAAGTGATCGCGAACTAGGTTGAGAACATATTGACTAAATGAAAAATTACATATTGAAACAAAACCACAGGTGGCAAGGCTAACGGAGGATAACTACAGGAAGTCATATTTTTTTTTTCTTTTTTGTTGAATCTCATTGCCGATAGCTTCCTTGCAAAGATGGAAAACTAATGTTTCAGTTATAACTTATGAATACCAACTTAGAAGCCTGGGAAGATAAAAGGAAAGCAAATATCTAGCTATAACTACAGCCTTTGATTTGTCCAACTATCCACTCACAAAACTGTCTATTCAAGAGTAATAGAATATTCTTAAATTAAATAAGAATTCCATTCTTTATATGGACAAAACGAAATTCTATTTGTAATAAGAATAAGTAATTCTTATAAAGCATATATTTATCTAAAGAATAATAATATTTATATTAAACGGATTTTTTTTTCAAGAAAAAAATAAAAAATAGTTTCAGTTTAAGAATATTCAACAGATGATACAAATTTAACCTACACTGAGAAAAATAATATAGTAATCCTGGACTCTATGTGTTCCTGTATAAAATAATGCTCGACAATGTGACAAGAAGAGCTAAAGTTCTGATAATTATTACTTGAAAAAGTGATACCGTTTACCAGACTATCTGGCAAAGTTTTTAACATTGGAGCATAGAGTCTCAGAATGCCAGAAAGTATAGTAACTCTTATTATTTTATTTTTCTCAGTGTAACAATTGCATGCAGTATATATATATTCGATTATTTATTTATATATAATCGATATAAGATTATATAAAATCGATATAAGAACAGTTCGATTATTTACGTTCGGTCAGTGTTGTTTAATTAATTATGTAGTGTTTGCAAATTTCAAGATAAATATGTGCTTGGAACAATTTAAAATATACATATTTTCATCTGTAGTGTGGGTATGTACATATATATATATATATTTATTCAAGAAAAAAATAAAAAATATATTTTTTCAAGAAAAAAATAAAAAATTTATATATATATGTAGTATCGAAATCGACCAATCAATATTATTTCCCCCACCGTTTAGCTGTTTATCCGAATCACCGTTCCTGAGACTTTGAAAAAGAAAAAAGTAGTTAGTCGTATAGTCGCCTATTAACACAGAGCCTCGCCGGTCCCTTTATTTTTTGAGACGCATAGACTATTCCAATTTGCGCGACTAGTTGTATCTCGTGTATATATATAATAAAGATTATTTTATTTTTCACAACTTGTGGTACTTTCACTTAAAATTCCACATATTTTGGGGGCTCAACCGGGATCTGTTCGGTATCCGAGGTTTCGTGATCAAATTTGGTTGTG
>JABFPN010002903.1:0-20131 GCA_022817305.1 Leptoteleia sp. ZL-2020
CCGGTGGGCGCTGCGGGTGCACCTTGCGTTTCGCGGACGCGGCGGGATGGTCGGTGTCCGACCGGCTGCTTTGCGGGCAGCTACCGGTGGTGCGGACTCGTCAGATGTCCTGACGAGTTTGCCAAAAAAGCGTCTCCGAGGAGGAGTCGGGCCAAGGTGTCTCGTGTGTCCGAGACCAAAAAGATAGGCACTTTATCAGGCGCGTGTCGCGGTTTATATATGCTCGGTCGCGTGTTGTCTATCGCAGCGCGGTGCGCACGCTTCACAAAACATTTCGCATTGCGTGTGTCGTGTACCGGTGATAACATGTGTCGAAAATAATACGTACGGTATATGCTTCGCTTCGTTACAATAATATATATTCGTTTCAGATGTAACACCAAACAAATCGAAGGATCCCGTTCCAGGGGGCATAATTAACGGGAAAATTTATTTGAATCGAGGATTTTGGTGCAATAATTCTTGCTTTTGGGAAGCAATGAATGCGTCTAAAATATCGTCCTTAGTGACCAAATTATGTATTGGCATTTGGGGAAAACAAGAACGCTCGGAAAGAACAGTTATAAATAAAACCAAATCTAATAAGAAGTGCTTAAGCCCTACCAAAAAGCACGTCGTCGGCGAAGAGGTTGAAAAATTCATGAAGGCGAGATTGTACCATGCTTCGCTCATTTAAAGCGAATTAAGTAAAATGAATCAGCATTTCAATAATGCTATTTTTGCAGCGGTCAAACAAATAAAAAGAGAAACCGAATAAGAATTATTACGGTTCTGTTACGGTACTTGGTTTTAAATTCCATATTTGTGAAATAACACTAACCTAAATATATATATATATATATATATTAATTTTATAATGTCATATTCATAATCTAATTTTGCAGGCACCAAAGATGTTCAATAATAGGAATATTTTGTGATAGATCAATTACGTTCATTTGGAGATATCTTATTAATGGTTCTGAAATATTAATATTATTATATTATTATAAATATTCTAAATATTCATTCTTTAATAAATTCAATTTACTTTGTAATTATAGTATAGGTAATATAGCATTAAAACATGTATGGCAATATTCCCCTGAAAATAACAAATTGGATTATTGTTCGCCAGCAGATTTAAAGGGGAATTGTATAATGATGACTGTGAGTAATGTAAATTACATAATAAAAATACCTGAAGGATGTCGTAGAGATTAAGGATTAATATACTTTTTCATTGTTCATTATTAATAAGTTATAATTAATAAAATATCTATTTTCAATTGTTTGTTACTTAGAAATTAATATATATTGTTCAGTTGTATATTTTTATTGTAATAAGTTTCGTCGTTTTCTATGCCGATTTTAGATATTAATTAAAAAAAAAATTCGTAAATATCATAATAAACATAAATTGAAACTACAAAAACATTTTTTACTACCTGTCGCACGATTCAAAGGGGCTACGGATTCCGCGCAACCCTTGTGCAATACCATACAACACTACCTTATTATAAAACGTTTCCTTTCTGTATAATTACATGAATTTACGTCTTAGAATTTGCCAGGTAAACCTCAAAATGGGTATCTTACTTTTTTAAATTTTACGTGCCTTAAATTGGCGTAAAATCTTTAAAATTGATTAAAATGAGCTTCATTCGGTTAGAATTCAAATGTTTTATAAAATCGTTAAATGTCGTTATTTGGCTTTAAATGGTTTTTAGAAATTTAAAAATGCTTAAAAGAATTATGCGTATATTAGTTCGGATGATAAAGATAAATTTTAACTAGAAAAACATTACTGTATTACATTATTATTATAAAACCCTTCCTTTCTACTAATCATCATAATTATATGAATTTACGTGTTGTCGTTTCCAAGTAAGCTTAAAATACTAATATTATCTTATAAAAATCTTAATTCTAATTTTCAACGTGGCTTTAGATGACATTAACAATTATTAAATTTGGTCTAAATCGGTGTTAAAAGTCGTTAAAAATCATTAAACTTAATCGAAATTGGCTTAAAATGGCTTTATTAGGCATAAATTGAAGTTTCTTTTAAAATCGTTAAATGTAGTTGTTTGGCTTTAAATGGCTTTCAAAAATGCTTAAAATAGCGCTATCAAGCTTTGAATTTTCATTAAACTAAACAACGCCATTGCACAAATCGGCGTTGTATAGCGTAAAATGCCGTTATATTTGGCGTTCTTTGGCTATATTTTTTGGCTTAGAAAGAGACTAATTCGTCGACGTTTGGCTTTGTTTGGCTTTGTTTGGCTTTAAGTAGCTCCAAGAAAGCTTAACATGTCTTACTTTTTTTCGTTAAACGACTTAAATTGGCTTTATATGGCGCTGCCTGAAATTTCCACCAGGGTTATCAATTTTATTTTTAAATTCTATGCTATCTTTGACTGTTAAATGTGGTTCCATTTTCATCGTTTTACTCAAGATAATTTGTAGATATTTGGATAGGTTGTATGTCGGACTACTTATTGCTGACACTATAAGTCTATAAGCAATAATTGGTTTGTGAATTTTTGAGAGTGCAAAAGCTCTGCTCAAGTTAGATGCTGTTAAGAATAGTTTATGAAATGTGAATTTATCAATATAATCTTTGTTTTTCCATCTGTTACATATGTCTTTGATTTTATCTATTATTTTATTTAATGGGTTTTTTAAAATTAATTTGTATGTTTTACCATCAGATAATAAATTTTCAACTTTTTCTATATAATCATTTTTCTCTATCGCTACTGTAATGTTACCTCTATCTGCTGTGGTAAATAAGATTTCTGAGTTGTTTTTGGTGAATTCTTTCGTAGGTTTTATTTTTTGTTTTAAATTTTTATAATTATAAATTATGTGTTTCTTTTTCTTGTTGTCTTCTTTAAATTTGCTTATAGTGCCTGTAATAGTATGTCTGATTTTGTTTCGTGTTTCATTATCTAATTAAACTGTAGTTTTTTCCAGATTTTTTATTATCTTAAACATATCTGTTTTGCTCATTTGGTTATTGTTCTAATTAAATTTTTCTCCCAATGAAACAATGTCTATCACTTCTCTGGGTATTTCTCTTTTGCTCAAATTGATAAACCATGTATCTCTGTTATTACTTTCAATGTTGTGGTTACTAATATTTGGTTTAGGTTTGGAAATTAATTGAGTAATTTTATTTTTCTTTTTGTTCACTTAGTAGTTTTTTATTTTAGTTACTCTCATTCTTTGTGTATTATAAAATTTTTTAAATATTATTATGGGTAAATCATTTTCAATTTCTCTTTCTATCTCGTTAAGTTGAATTTTCAAACGTTTTCTATGAATATAATTGTCTTTAATCTCATAATTTAATAAAGATTTTGAAAAATTGTTGAGTTTATTTCTATATTTTTTATTGCATGTGTGACTATGAATCATAACCATACCTTACATACATAAATTAAATAGCAAAATTAAAAATAAAATAGGGAAATTTAAGATGAAAATCATAAATACAATAGATAACAAAATCGGTGTTATTAAAGAGAATAAAGACCAACTCTTGACAGAACAAAACCAAAATGTTATATATGAAATAGAATGTAAGGATTGTGATAAATGTTACATAGGACAAACAAAAAGGAACCTAAAAACAAGAATTAAAGAACACAAACAAAATTTCAAATTACCCCCAGATAAACACAATGTAATTACTAGACATGTTATATACGATAATTACGAAATGAATTGTGACAAAGTTAAAATATTAGATTTTGAAAATCATTACTACAATTGTTGGAGAAATACTCCGGGCAGAGATTTCACTAAACAGGATGGTCATACACTCGAGAAAACAACTTTATTAAAAATATGAAAACTAATTCTTTATTCCAATGATCTATCTCGACAGGACTGTTCTCGGCATTACGTTCAGACTCATACTACTCTTCGCTCGCATCGCATTCTCGTGTTCACAAAAACTCCCCAGTATCCATTCAGTGGTACCAATTACATAATGTCGCTAACATTCGGCCAGTCCTGACGATATATTTAAATACATTTAAATATGCTCTAATTTCTTCGCGCACATATAAAATAAACATTATTCAGTCTTTATTGATCTCGTTAAATTAAATCTTCCTTTCGCTTTACAACTAATGATAACGGTTCATCACAGAATTGTTTATTCGAATGACATAAATCTTTACATTTCGTAGTCCTTTAAATAATTAGGTGTTTTTCTAACTCTGTTACCTCTCTTTACATCTCTTTCTTGAATCCCTTTATCGTTGTCATTATCGTCCTTTTCACTTTCCCTACCATTTACATTTTTTTTGTCTTCGTCTTCTTTATCACTATCAGTATCGTAGTCGCTATCGCTATCCGAATTCCATCCACGCCAAATTTTTAGTTGACTAACATGTACAGTCGTATCAAGCCTTCTACCGTCTGATTCATTTAATTTAGCAACGCGATACGTTTCACTGGGTAATACCTCGGTAATCACCAACGGTCCTCGATATCTACTCTGCAGTTTGGTCGATTCACCAGTCGCAGTGGAATTCGTTTTAACGAATACAATATCCCCGACGTTGTATTTAACTCCGATCAAACGAGTTTTATCATAACGCTCTTTGTACATTTGTTGTCCCTTTTCAATATTTTGTCTTATTTCGTTCTGTATTTCTTCCGGTAACCGATAAGTTTCGCTAACTAGTGTAAGATGTCGAGTTTGTCCTGCTGTAAACTTTGGTTTATACCCATATAAAGATTCGAAAGGTGTTCTACCGGTACTCTTAAGTTTTGATGTATTTAAATCCCTTTCCAACCCCTTTACTTCACGATCCCAATGAGCCGAGTCTGTTTCAATTCGCATTTGCAGTGCCGGAATAACAACCTGATTTACCCGCTCTATCAAACCATTTGCCTGTGGGTGTCTACTAGAATTCAGAGTATGTCTAATACCGTTTTTACTACAAAATTCCTCAAAATAACTAGATGTAAAAGCTGTACCGCGGTCGGTTACCATTCGGTAAGGAGCTCCAAAGCGTTCTACAAATAATTCTAGTTTCCGCACTGTCGTTTTTGCGTTTACACTTTTCACCGGTTCTAATTGGACAAATTTTGTCAAATTGTCAATAATTCCCAGTATGTATTTGTTACCCTTCGCGGTTGGAATGAATGGTCCTACGTGATCTATATGGACTATGGCGAACGGTCGCTGTCCAGGAGGAATTGGATACAATTCGCCGGCTTGTTTTCCAGTTTTGTTTTTCGCTAAAATGCACTCCATACAACATCGAATATGTCGCTTTACATATTCTCGCATTTTCGGAAAGTAAAAACTGTTCATAATTCGTGCAATGGTTTTATCTACTCCCGAGTGATTCGCACAATCATGGTTTCTGATTACTATGGCTTTTCGCATGTTCTTCGGAATTACATATAATTTTATTTCCTCGTTATCACACATTACATTTTTATACAATAAACCATTAACCAGACAATATCCAGCTATCTCTCCTCGTTCAGTACGTGTTCGCTCTGCATCAGGTTTATTTAATATGTCAATTTTGTATTTCAATGCTTCATCCGTTCGCTGGTATATTAAAATTTCGTCTTCGCGAGTACTCACGCTAAAAAGATCCCCGTCGTCTAAAATTTCAATTTCCCCTATCGGCGCTCGTGATAAATCATCGACATGTTGCATTTTTACCCCGCTTCGAAATTTAACCTCACAATCGTATTCTGCAATTATTGTTAACCATCGGACAACTTGCGGTTGTTTCGTCTTCATAGTATTTAAATACATAAGCGCTTGACAGTCGGTTCGTATCACAAAACGTATTCCTATCAAAAATGTTCTAAGTCTCTCTAACGCATATGCAATGGCTAATAACTCTTGTTTACTGGAATGGTATCGCGATTCAGTTTCTGTGGTACGGTACTCATTTGATGGTACTCATTTGATTGCATTAAAATTGCAGCTATTCCCACCGACGATGCATCTGTATGCAATTCGGTTATTACAGCTCGAGGATTATATATTTGCAATACTGGACTTGACGTTAAACCAATTTTAATTCGTTTGAAAGCTTGTTCTTGTTCATTTCCCCAGTTAAATTTTTCACCTCTTTTTAACAATTTTGAAATAGGCATTATAATGTGTGCAAATCTATCTATAAACCTTCTAAAGTAACTGCATAGTCCTATAAATCGTCTAACTTCGTGTATATTGCTTGGCGCTGGAAATTTTCTAATAGCTTCTACTTTTTGAATACCCGGTCTCATGCCCTCTTTGCTAAATTCAAATCCTAAATACGTAATTTTCTTTAATCCAAATTCACATTTTGCTAAATTAAACGTTAACCCAGCTTTACGGAAAAGAATAAAAATGGTTTCAAGCTTGTCAAACATTTCCTTCCAACTTGTTGCAAATATAAGTACATCATCAAAATAATTAATAGCTATTTTATTTCTCAATGGTCCCATAACCCTCTCCATCATTTTTGCAAAGTAAAATGGCGCATTTGATAAGCCAAACATAACCCTCTCAAATTCACCGGTTACATCAGGGGTTATACATGCAGTCTTAGATTTCGCGGATTCTGACAATGGCATTTGCAAATAGCCATCTGATAAGTCAAGCGTTGTAAATATCTCTGCACCATGTATTAACTCTAAACATTCATCTACGTTTGGTAATGGAAACTGTGCTTTAACCGTTTAATTGTTTAACCGCCTATAATCAACAACTAATCTGTAACTACCGTTTTTCTTTTGGACTAACAAACATGGACTTGAATATGGCGACACCGTATCCCTGATAAATCCCGCCGATCTATACTCTTCAACTATGTCGCGCATAACCTCTCGTTCACGCGCGCTCGCACGATAAGGCTTCGAACAAACAGGTGTACTTCCCGGTACTTCTATTATGTCCATTTCGAAATCCCGCATACAAACAACTTCCGTGACATTTTTCGCAAAACAATCCCTATACTTGTTGATCAGTATAACTAGTTCGCGTTTCTGTTCTTCCGTCGCAGTTGTCCCTACATTAACTTCCCTTTCTATAATAGGTTCCTTTAGTTTTTCTAATATTGGTTTATTTTCTACCACCCGTACCGCACATTCCTCAATATAACTCTTTGCTTTCAATTCACGTTGTTCACTTCCCAGATTAGCGATCGGTAACGCACATTTATACCCGTCAATTTTAATATCAACAAACTTAACTATTCCAGGTTCAATCATCTTACCTGCGGCAACTTCAGGCTTAACAAAATTTTCATTGAACGGAAATGTCAAATCCTCGCACGGTTCATTAATAGAACGTAATTTTTGTTTCGAATGTATAAAAGCAATTCCCGGCATCGAGATGAAGTTTTGTCCTATCATTACATCATAATTTTGCGCTTCATCCGGAACAATTCGCATTCGTACTTTATTTACCGTAACCTCATCGACTGTTAATGTTTGTTCAATAATACCGTGTGATTTTACAACATTACCTTTAGATCCAAAACCATACAACTCACTTTTACAACGTATAACCTCAAAAGCCCCTTGAATTACAACCGAAGCTTTAACTGTTGAATCCGTACAACCCGTATCAATTAACGCATTAGCCTCTATATCACCAATCTTAATTGTTTTCACAAATTGTAAATATTTACTGTCAGTAGTCTCACGCACAACAGATTTTACATTAGCATCTTTGACGTCATTTACTCCGCAATTTCTAGCCGTATGCCCCATTTCATGACATTTATAACAAACAATTTCTCTCTTTACAGGACAATCACGTGCCAAATGGCCTTCTAGATTACATCGAAAACAATCAATTTTACTACCTTTTTTATATTCCTTATTACCTTGCGCGCCATCTCTCAATACGTCGTCGGTAAATTTTGATTCTTGCTTGATAAATCGGCTGTTGCTGCTAATAGAACTGTAGTTTCTGTTGTATCCTCTGCCGCTGTTGCTATTGGCTGACAGCACTTTCGGTGTCGATAACGATGCTCCCTGTCGTGGATGATTTCCGCCAATCCGCATCCTGCGCGCCTTTTCTAACGTCTCCATCTCTTCAATATCTCTCAAAATGGCATTGAAATCGGCGTAGCTTTTACCTGTGATCATATGGCTGATTTCTTTCGACCACAGTCCGATGGCTATTTGAGTTGTTGTTTCTTTCAGGTTGAGACCAACGTCGTTGCACAGTCGCAGTTTGTCGAAGAAATATTCCCTTATTGACTCATTTTGTTTCTGCGATCGTGTTTCCATATCTTTCCATCGTTGTGTTAACGCCTTTTGTCCCACAAATGTCTCCTTAAACTTCTCACGGAAAGTCCCCCAATCGACAATTCCGTCTAACTGACTGATGTACCAATTTCTTGCCGCACCGGTCAAGTGAGATCGTGCTGTCTCAAATGCCACTTCACGCGTCCAATGATGTAACGCAGCAGTTGACTCTAATTGGCTCAACCATGTTTTAGCCGCCCCTGGCCCCTCCAATCCGTTAAATTGCGCAATATTATGTGAAAGATCTGGCAAAATACTGAACTGCCGTTGATTGGCTTGTTGCATCATTTGCAGCATTCTTGTATTTTCAGCACTCACTCTGGCCAATGTAACAAGAACTGATTGCAAATCGGCACTTACACCAAATCCTGTCGAATCTACGCCTGTCCCGCGATTCTGTCCTTGTAACGTCGCGTCTTGAATAAAATCTTCCTGCTCGATTGGTCGTCCATCTTGGCCATCACCAACACCAGCCGCATCCATCAACATTTGAAATCTATCGGAATTCATCTTTTTCGGCCACAACAATATCGACACAATCCTTAACCACTCACGCCTTCGCGCTATATCGTCTTTTCAGTGTTGCCTCTCAAAAGTTCTCGCCAATTCAGACGCCAATTTTCACTTCTAATCTTCTCTCCAAATACGCTGTCTTTTTCACAAGTTTATCCCACTCCTGAAGTGTTGGAGAAATACTCCGGGCAGAGATTTCACTAAACAGGATGGTCATACACTCAAGAAAACAACTTTATTAAAAATATGAAAACTAAGTCTTTATTCCAATGATCTATCTCGACAGGACTGTTCTCGGCATTACGTTCAGACTCATACTACTCTTCGCTCGCATCGCATTCTCGTGTTCACAAAAACTCCCCAGTATCCAT
Organism: Leptoteleia sp. ZL-2020; assembly: GCA_022817305.1. NCBI lineage: Eukaryota > Metazoa > Arthropoda > Insecta > Hymenoptera > Scelionidae > Leptoteleia > Leptoteleia sp. ZL-2020. Next base: position 9,153 of record JABFPN010002903.1, read on the forward strand.
TCAGTGGTACCAATTACATAATGTCGCTAACACAATAGAAACATCAGAAATGCTACATATTAAAACTAACCAAAATACACTAAATATGCAAAAAGACACAAATAATCTGAATAAGATATACGACAAAATTTTGAAATTATGATAAGTTATGGCCAAAATAAAAATAAATAGGAGTTTTATACACAATATACAAGAATTAAGTAACATAGATAAATCGCAAACAGTCACGGTTAAATTATTGTGAGAGACAAATATGACTAATCGCGAGAAGTAGTGAAAAATGAGAATTATGACAATCAATAATTTACATAACTCGTGAGGTTAGTGATCAATGGTTACTAAATAATTTCCAAATAACGAAAATTAATTGATCTTAATTTGTTAGCGCCACCGCTAACCGCGTTTGCCGGGAACGGGAAAGGTCGAGAAAGAAAAGGCAGCGAGTAACTCAATTAATCGTTTATTAATAATTTGAAAAAAAGAGAAACAAAAGAAAAAGAAACAGAAAATGAAACCGCACTTTGCGTTGAAAAAGCGAAAATAATAATGACTAAGAATGACAAATATTAAGACGCTCAAAATTGACTAACTTGTTGTACAATTCGGCGTTCCTTATATTAGTTAGTATTGAGAAAATAAGGGGAACAGCGGTGTAGGGAGAGGGGAAAGTAGGAGATACAAATTAAAGGAATTTAAATAGCGGAAAAGATGTGAGGTGAACGACCTAAATTTGAAATGAAAATAGTGAAGTAATTAAATTGATGACTAGATGACGTAGATGGTGATTACAAATATCGCTGATAAGAAAACAGAACGCGAATGAAAATAAAGTGTAGTATTAGAAGCGAAATAATAGAGGCTTATCGGAAGCCGAAAATTGAAATAAAGTAAGCGAAAATCTGCCGCGAAAGTGCAAGCGGCGAAATCCGCTCGATCGGCATTGTCGCCAATACATAATTTATTTATTTTTCTTTTTGTAAAAATTATTGTTGTACAATTTAATATTGTAGATTTTGATAAGGACTAAAATAATAAGTTGAAACGTCAATCAAATACAAAATTTGAGTTTTTATTACAAAAATTTAATTTGAATAAATTGGTCTGTTGATAAAAAATACGGTCGAAAGAAAAAATTAAGGTTGAGAATCAATTTGGATGAAAAGTTAAGTGTTTTAAGTCAGATAACGGAAAAGAAATAATCAATAAAACAATGAATGAACTTCTAACTGAATTGGGAATATTTCACAGCAAATCTAATCCATATACGCCTGAACAGAACGGTAGAATAGAGAGGGAAATGAAGACAATTGTGGACGCAGCACGAACAGTAATTCACACAAAAAATTTAAACATCAATTTATGGGCTGAAGCAATAAACTATGCAGTTTTCACAATCAATCAGACAGGCACAAGTTCAGTTAAAAACAAAAGTCCAGCAGAATTATGGTTTGGTCGTCGTGTCAAAATTGAAAAATTGAAAAAATTTTTGTGCATCTGTTATGCTTACATACAAGATCACAAACGAGACAAGATAGAAAGGAAATCGCAAAAAGGAATATTTTTTGCATATGATTTGGACAAACCAAGTTATAGAAGCTTTCTACCAGATCAAAATGACATAATTAGTTCTGGGAATGTCATTTTTGACGAAAGCACAAAGATTGAAGGAGGATATGTCGAAATTAAAGCATATTTGAACAATCAATCAGATTGCTGTTCTACAAACAAAGAAGAACTAGGAAATGAAAATTCAAACTACTTCGATAATTCAGAAAATTCAGATTCTTCAGTTACTCCTGAACCAGGTAAAAGCAATCATAGGAGTCTACGAGATCGTCAAAACCCTAGAAAATCAAACAGATATGGAGTTAATACAGCTATATATGTGAAGTTATGGACATTCCAATTTCGACAGCAATCAAGGACAAGAAATGGATAAAAGCTATGAATGAGGAATATCAGTCACTTTCAGAAATGAAGACTTGGGATCTTATAAGAAAACCTGACTCAGTTAAACCTTTAACTTCTCCATGGGTTTTTACAGAAAAACAAGATAGACGTGCAAAAGCAAGACACGTTAGAAGAGGTTTTGAGCAAGAAGAAGGAGTAAACTATTCTGTAACTTTCAGTTTAGTGGTAAGGCATGTTTTGATACGCCTATTGCTAAGTTTTGCAGCATCTAACCACATGAAATATATATCTCACAACCAGAAGGATTTAACGATAATAGTGGACGAGTCTGTAAACTCAAGAAAAGCATTTATGGATTAAAACAAGCTCCTAAAGTCTGGTATGACAAGATTTCGGCAACCTTGAAAAAGTTAGGACTAGAAAACACTGATGATGACCCCTGCATTTATTATAACAAGTCGAGAAATATTGTCATCGGCGTAGCCGACGTCGCACCGCCAACTCGCCTCTAGGGCATACGCAGTGTAATGTATTCGAACTATCTACTTTCCTCCACCACAACCGCGGAGGCAGTCTCGGAAGAATCCAAAATCATGCCGCCGAGCGGTCTTTGCTGGGATCTTTGCTACGGCCGAAAACTTCTCCCGATGTCGAAACAAAGGGAGAAGCAACGACTCGCACCCGCGGGGTGCCTCGGGGAGGCGTCCCAAAGTGGCTCAGCTCCACTTCATGTTTTTGTCATCCTCATCGTCCGAAAACGGTGAGGATGACAAAAAGTCTCCGCTCAACATGCTTAGCCGAGAGCATTAGAAGAAGCAACCGCAGGGACCCACGATTCCCCTCAAATCGCTTCGCCCGCTACACATTGCTATAATGTGATGAGCAACAAACCGCGCTCAATCTTACTTGCAACTGCTCAAGTAAAAATATATAACGATACAGGTCGGTACATCACAGTACGCGCTTTAATCGATCAAGGATCCGAATCTAGCTTCGTATCCGAAAGCGCGGTTGACATATTAAATTTAGATATCAAAAAAACCAACGTCGTAATCTCCGGTGTCGGCGGACATGAAGCCGGTCGTTCATTAGGCAACACCGTTCTACGCTTAAGCGCCTACCAAGATAACGAGCCGACGTTCACTGCAAACGCGTTCCTGCTACGCGACATAAGCAAGTACCAACCGCCCGCATCGCGTCAAACTTATGCAATGAATTTTGACAATCTAACCCTTGCCGACCCGAAACTTTACCGCAATGAAAAAGTCCACCTGCTACTAGGTTCGGATGTATACGCGCAATTGATTTTGCCAGGACTGAAGAGGCCTCACAAAGATGGCCCAATAGCCCAAAATACATTGCTCGGATGGGTGATCTCAGGACCCATCGACAATACCGCTGTCTCACCACGCTCCATACACGTCTGTCATGCAAGTGGGCTCGAGAAATTAAACGAAACTATTAAACAATTCTGGGAAACAGAGGCTATCCCCGCAAAGCCCATCTTATCGTCGATGAAAAAGAATGCGACGAACACTTCGCCCGTCACGTCGCACGCGATAAGGATGGCAGATTTTCCGTGAAATTGCCGTTCAAACAATCTCAAGCGGAAATGCAATTAGGCGCGACCTTCAACAAAGCCCGCGCATTGCTATTGCGTCTCGAACGCAAATTCGCAACATCCACGCCGTTAAAAGAAGAATACGATAAATTCATAAATGAATACTTGGACATGGGACACATGACACCACTGAAGAAACTTGACGACGCCCGGATTCTGATACCACACCGCGCCGTAATACGCGACGGTAGCAAAACAACGAAATTACGCGTCGTTTTTAACGCTTCATGTCCGACATCAACAGGACTATCACTCAATGACCTACTGCACACAGGACCTAAGCTACAAAAAGACATTACATCCATAATAATCAAATGGTGTTTACACAAATACGTCCTATCAGCCGACTTGGATAAAATGTTCAGGCAAATCAACGTACATCCGGAAGATCGCAAGTGGCAATGCATACTCTGGCGTGCTTCCCCCACCGCGGACCTCGTCGCTTACGCACTCAACACGGTAACATACGGATTAGCCTGCGCGCCTTACCTCGCTATGCGCCCCCTCGCCGCGTAAGTACTTTCTACCGACATCTACGTCGATGACGTGTTATTCGGCGCGTCAACAATCGAGCACGTGCTCAAGATAAAAACTCAGGTCATTAAGCTGTTTAAACGCGGAAGATTTAACCTCCGGAAGTGGTCAAGTAATTCCGTTGAGCTATTAAACACTATCCCGTCTGGCGAACATACACACGCCGTAGATATTAATTTATTTTCCGAAGCCGAACTTAAAGTTCTCGGAATCCGTTGGAAACCGAGAAAAGATAATTTCTCATTTCAAATAACAAATTTAGAACCACGCGAGAGATTACCAAAAAGAGAATTGTTCTTGGAAATAGCTCAACTATTTGACCCGCTCGGATGGTTATCACCACTAGTAATACGAACCAAAATAATTGGTTGGAAAATCGAACCTGCGACGAACAGGTTTCAAATGTAACAATTGATTCGTGGAATGATTTCTGCCAAGAATTAACCCAATTGAAACAATTCGAGATACCACGCTGGCTCGGATATTTAGATGAATAAAAACCAATATAGCTACATGGTTTTTCAGACGCGTCCATGCGCGCATATTCAGCCGTCATATATATCCGAATTGAGCGAAAAACTACACCCACGGTATGCTCCCTATTAATGTCCAAAACGCGCGTTGCACCAATTAAAACGGAATCTTTACCCATCCTGGAATTAAACGGTGCTGTCCTTTTAACGGAATTAATGAATCACATCATACACCCACTCAACATTAGACACACGGAAATCTTTTGTTGGTCCGACTCAACGATCACACTCGCTTGGATCAAAAAACACGCCTCAAATTGGACTACTCTAATCGCAAACAGAGTGTCAAAAATACAAACAAATCTCCTGCAAGCCACTTGGCGACACGTCGCCTCAAAAGATAAACCCGCCGATTTAAATTCGCGAGGAATAAAAATCGACGAATTTTTATCCTCAAAATTATGGCTAAACGGACCTGAATGGCTCACGCTGCCACAATCAGATTGGCCGATAAAGGAATTGAAACTCGAGACGGAAGTTGGTAAAAGAAAAATAACTGCGCATACCAGCTCGAGTAAAGCAAAATGGGAAATATTCTCCCTATACTCAAAATGGTCCAAATTTCTACGCGTGCTGGTGTTCATCATACGCTTCTCTAAACGCGTGAGAAAAATTCCGCAACAGCAACAATCCGCAATTACGGCCGAAGAATTAACTGAGGCCACCAATATAACGATAAAATTAATTCAACAAGATCATTTTCATGAACAAATAAAGGCGCTCAAACGAGGCAAACCAATTTCGTTGCGCTCAAAACTAATTCGATTAGCGCCATACCTAGATCAAGAGTCAATTCTACGGGTAGGAGGACGCTTGCAATACGCCAATCTCCCTTATTACCGGATCATCATATAGCGCGTCTAATCATAACGCAATGCCACATTAACGCTTTACACGGTGGCACGCAGCTGACTTTACGTCTAATACGCGAAGGATTTTGGATCTTAAATTGCCGCAATTTAACCCGCAACATAATCCACCGGTGCATCAAATGCACCCGACAACGAGCATTAGGTGGTAAACAAATGATGGCCCCGCTTACATCAGAACGCACGAATATAACGCGAGCATTTACCAAGGTCGGCGTAGATTACGCCGGTCCTTTGTTAGTCCGCGACAGCGCCGGTCGAGGAAAAAGGACGCATTAATGCTATATCATCTTCTTAGCCCACTTGGGCATAAAATGGCATTTCAATCCACCCGCGGCACCGCATTTCAGCGGCTTGCAGGAAGCCGGAGTAAAATCTGTGAAACATCACCTTAAAAGAATAATCGGGAAATTCACTCCTACGAGAGAGGAGATGCATACATTGCTTTGTAAAATCGAAGCGTGTCTAAATTCACGCCCTTTAGCACGGCTTAACGAAGACATTGACGACTTGAGTGCGTTAACGCCAGCGCATTGGAAATAATATTCCTAGAATATTGTTTTAATGTTCGTAGAATGTTATTTTAACAACCCAGGGATATTATTTTAATGTTTTTGGTATATTTTTAAAAGTTTAAAAAAATAAATCATGTAGGATTGAACCAACTTCCTAAACATTAGAAGTCTCGAATGCTCACCACTGAGCTATAATGTCATCTGAAAGTTTAAATTTTACTGGAAATTTATATTCATCCATGGATAACTTTCTGTTGATCATAAACTCCTGATAACATCCCGTACGGAACATATCCGGAGAATCAACGTAGAAATTAAGGAGCTCTTCTCCGCTGGTTCCGTTGATAGACCGGATATTTAACGTGAAAATCCATAGACTCGCCGGAGCTTCTCTGTAGAAATGTCCGCACTTTGGCAACGTTGTATCTCAGTTGATAATCAGTAGAAGTAGAAGAAGTTACGGATAATCGACGTATCATTTTTGGGAGATATTTCGTAGAATGTACGGAGAATAGAAAAAATAATTTTGATTCTCTGAACATTCTGCGTCGAAATATTCTTCGTAGATTCTACGAAACATCTATTCGAAAATTATTTTTTTTATAAAAATGATTTTTTCTACGAAATATCTCCCAAAAATGCTACGTCGATTCTCCGTAACTTCTTCTACTTCTACTGATCATCAACTGAGATACAACGTTGCCAAAGTGCGGACATTTCTACAGAGAAGCTCCGGCGAGTCTATGGATTTTCACGTTAAATCTCCGGTCTATCAACGGAACTAGCGGAGAAGAGCTCCTTAATTTCTGCGTTGATTCTCCAAATATGTTCCGTACGGGATTAAACTTTATACAAGTCTTTACAGCACAGTGGTAAGGACACGGGACTTTAAATTTGCCGCATGTGGATTGAGTTTAATATAGATACATTTTTTTTCGTTTATTAATTTCTTTTTACACTTGATTAAAGATAAAATAATATTCCTGGTATATTTGAGATTCGCAATATGTACCTAGAATAATACTTTAATATTAAAATAATATTCATAGGATATTCTACGAATATTCTGTGCTTATATGGACATTCTCCTACAGTTTCTTGATTCTCATTTAAAAACTGAAATTCTTCATAACTCGAATCTGAAGTTTCTAATAATTCAACCATTTGATTAATGGTGTGGGACAACATGTTGTATATTTGTTATCTGTAATATAAAAATCATTAAAGAATATTGGAACAAAAAATACACCCATGAATAAGATTGTCAATGTTAAAATAAAATAATTTGAATATTAACACTGAAAGAAACTTAAAATGAATATAAGTAATTAAAAATCTAAGAAACGTATATCACAATATATACCTACGTGATTTCTTAAAATTAAGAATAACGTGTATCGCCATTTGCAATTTCTCCTCAGGTTCTATCAGATTCTGCTAGGTTCTAAAAAAGTTCGGAAGCGGTTCGGAAGTAGTTCAGAACCGACAGAACCGACAGAACCGAGTGATGAAAAACGCCATATAAATATTTGTATGCACTTTTTGAAGCCACTGCTTCTTTCTGTGGATAGTCAAATCTATCTACGGGTAGTCATCTATAGATTCACGACTGTTGGCGCGACCAACAGCGGCGTATGGGTCGTGAAGGTGAAAAAAACAAAAGCACTCGAGTAATGAAAATAAAAAATATGAACGAAATTTTATTGAAAGAAAAAAAATATAACAAAAAACGATTAACGTTGACCAGGTCACCCTGGAATGTTGAGCTGCATAAACGCTGTAACCTAAAGCGTTGCGTTGTCAGGTTGGACTGACAACGGGAAGTATGTTTTGTATCACAAACCCAAATTATCGCAATATGTATTCTATACCAAAATAATTTTATCACATTTGTAATTTATCTAGAATTCTAATTATAACCCAACCTTATTATCGAAAAAATACTTTATCATAAATTGATTTTATATCATGCCTTTCCGATCCCAACCTAAATATTGTAACTTTATTCCTTCATCGTATACGTATATCATCTACCACGAAAATTATCACAATTGTTATATTATCGTAAAATAATTTTATATAAAACGTAATTTATATTTCACGCAAATTATCACCACCGATATTTTATCTTAAATGTTTATTATCTTTATTGAATTTGCATTCTTTTTTTAATATATAAAAACGTTTTTACCAAAAAATCATATTATTTAAAACACTTTTTATATCATATACTTTTTATCGAATGTATTTTTTATCATACACTCGTTTTGTCACAGATGTATTTTATCTCACAATTAATTTATAGCAATCATTATGGTCTCATGAAAGCAATTTATCTTAAGCGCGTAATGTTTTGCACGTAAATTATCCCAAATGTTATTTTATCGCAAATGTATTTTATAAAACACGCATTTGATCACAAATTTATTTTCCTAAAGCATTAAGTTACCTACATATTGTATAACCGTAAACGTTTTTTATATAAACTGCAATATGCAGAAGCTAAATAATTATCAAACAATAATTTTGTTGCTCAATTATATTATCTCCTGCACAAATTTAACAAAAATCATATTATAACTAAACCATATTATCACAACTCTATTTTATCGTGCAATCAAATTATAACACCTCGTATATTATTGTAACGTAATTTTATCGAAAAAGTTTTTTATCGCAAAATAATTTGATCGCAGAAGTTTATTATCGCACAGTAATTTGATCGCAATTCAACTCTTTACGTCAGTATGTGACTATATAATATATTGTATTAGTGAACTTTCAATTTCTGATGTAAGATGTCGCTACTCGTTAATGTATCATGTCTTTATTGTGCACCTGTCTAGGGAAAATTGGGATTTGGTTGCGTTTGCAAATATTTAGTACGAAAATCTACGTTCAGAACATTCGGTTTTAAGTAAATAAACAAGAACTTGCTACACGCGTCATCTAATGTCAGTAGTCGAAGTTTATATATTATGGACGTTATTAAGAATAGGATTGCAATCTTTTGAGTTACCTTCAACAAGGTTAATTTCCACAAGTGTGATCATTTTAATGTATGATAAAAAACTTGTGCGATAATTTTATTTTACGATAAAATGACAGTTGTGATAATTTGTTTGGGATATAAAATAAATATGCGATAAGATTTGGCAATACGTTTACGGTTGTGATATTATGACTGTGTGAAAAAATAAGTCTGTGATAAAATTATTTTTCAGCAGTTTAAAAATGGCGGTAATTTTAACGAGATATAAAATATGCCTACTATAAAATAATGTTTGTGCTTTTCGATGATTTCAATAATTTACACGTGAGATAACATGCGCGTGTTATAAAATTACTTTGCGATCATTTTACAACTGTGATCAAATGAGTGTGATATAAAGTTCATTTAAGATAAAGTAAATTTATTATAATATAATGGTTACAATACATTACTTGAGATGGAATGAAATTTGCGATGAAATGTTTAGGCGATAATAAGATAGTTATTCGAATTTGAGTGTAAAATAAAATGCGTCTTGCGATAAAGTTAATTTGTGATATTTTTACAGTTTTAATAAATTTATTGGGATATAAAACATTTTATATATAATGTGAACTCCAGATAATTTAATAGTTTAAATCATTTCACTTTATGATAAAATACATTCGTAAAAGTTTGATTTTAATATAATGTGCCATTTGTGATCATTTGCGTGTGATATAAATTTTGTTTTATACAAAAATATTTTACGATAATATAACAATTATGATAATTTTCGTGGTAGATGAAGTACGTATATGACAAAGGAATAAAGTTATAATATTTTGGTTGCGATCGGCAAAGCATGAGGTAAAATGAATTTGTCATAAAATAATTTTTCGATAATAAACTTGTTTTATAAGCATTTTGTTGCCGACCGAGCAATCGAACCGCCGCAGGGCGGAGAGTAGACGCCGACGCCGCGCTGAAGGAGGGCAGCACCTCTCGGACGCGACTTCCCAAAAACGTCCCCACCAAGCGTAACCCCCCACCACGCACGCTCCCGACTCGAATTTCGAGGTAGGCGACTACTCGCGTTCCGAACGGCAGTAGCAGTTGAGCTCTCGCCCGGGAGCAACTCCCGGCCTGGCTAACCGCCCCATATGTATGAATATTGATGCAACTTAAGATAGTCAAAGTCACGACCTTTTGAACATATAGAATTACAATAGCCGGTGAGTGCATTCGTGGAAGAAGAAGCAATAACCAAGGAATCGTCAAATAACAGTTTGTTAGCGTTTGTTTCGTTTATAAAGGAATCGCGATAATAAGGTGAACACGGAGCAACTCCGGTGGCACCATTTTACAGTTTCCCAAGAACTTAATCGTAATTGAGAAAAAGGGACTAGCCATTTCGTGCAGTCATTTTTCCTTATAAACGACCAACTCAGCCTGTTATTTGAATTAAGTGATTGACGAGTTAACGTGTGGAATCCGGAGCGACTCCGTCGATTCTGAAATTCATGTTCTCCATTGCGTTTAAACGGACGACAAAGAGCGACTCTTTACGTCCGACTATTCTTGTTGACTTCAGTTGGAGCAACTCCCTCTGAGTCTGTCCCTTTTTCGATAGTTTGTATGGTATCTCGTCTTAGTTGTCTAGATTCGATTTCCCTTCCACGCAGTCCTAATGTTCATTTTGGTTTCTCATAAGTCGTCGGCGACAGTAACAGTCCTATAGTGTCAAATACATTTCTGCATTCGATTCGTTTCAATACGTTTCTACTTTTCAAGTCATTTTGATACGTGCCTGCAGTTCACGTCGTTCCCAATACGCCCTTACAATTCCGACCCATTTTCAATTCTTTTCTGTTGGTTCGAGCTGCAGTCCATGTTTCATTGAATTCGAGCGGGTTTTTCGTACGTCCCGACAAGGATCCGATTCAGGAGGTCTACGTTGAGTCAGCGTCACGTTCCGAGGTTTTTCCTTTCAAGTACCAGGGCATTGGAGGGTAGGCCCTCCTC
>JABFPN010002904.1:0-20121 GCA_022817305.1 Leptoteleia sp. ZL-2020
AATTAGTAATAAAAAATTCGTAATATATGAAATAATATTAGTATTTATTTAAAAGAAAGATAATATATCACAACTTTACGAAAACACTTAGTAAAATATACTCATATATTTCTCTCAGTGTATGAATAACTTCACCCTCGGTGTATTTATAAGCTTTTTCAATGTACTGTTAAAAATCTGACAATATTTCATTTTTACAGGATCTGCCCTTAAATGTTGGCAGTGTTCATCAGACATGAGTCCGGAATGCGGTGATCCAATGAACAATACGGACCACCACAAAGTATTCCACACGAGAGATTGCGATTCTAGTGTTTCTTCGTATCCATATTCTCAAGAAAAGATGGTTTGCCGCAAAACTGTACAACGAGGTAGAGGTTTGAAAATTGACATAAACAGCAAGTTGTAGAATCACATTCATAAAAAAAATAGCAATATTAACTCGTTGTAATAAATAATAAATTTAGGTACTAATAATGGTACTTTGAAATTTTTTTGAAATGAAACTTTTTTAAGATACAACATTTAAACAAACTTTGTTTTTGTTTTGTATTTACATCAATTTCTAAGTCCTTTGGACGTAAACAAACATTGTTATTGTTTTTATTTCCTTAATTTGACCTCACAGATGTTTACAAACATCGTTTTTATATATGCTCAATTTCAGAAACGTTCCATTCTTCAGTTTCATGTACAAATAATACAAACGAATCCGTCCGATATTCGGATAAATATCAGAATAAAAGTTTCTTTTTTGCGCAACAGCCTTTTTCTTCGCGTTACTCATGCGTAAACCGTAAGACAATCATTATTCTTCTTTCTGTTGTTTTTGTCAATTTTTTTCTTCATGAGTCGCGCGATTTCAAAATAGTACGTGAAAGAGACGCTCAATTTGACGAGTGACGCATTCGGCGCGTTAATAGTTTGCATGAGCCGTCTCGCTGCGGTACGATTTCTAGATACGTACAGATGTTGAAAAGAAATCAGCGTGGCGTTTTATTTTGACATAACTCATGACTCACGGTCAGCCCGACAATTACGATAATTAGAAGTCGCGGCAAGGTTAAAACCGCGCCCACTTTACGGCTTGTCATCGTAGTGGATTCACTTACTCGTTAGTTTATATGAAAAATGATTCATTCATGCGGTTTCACGCGGAAGACTTAAACTGGAAATATGGCTGTTTTTCTAATTTGTCATAACGAACGGTCGGCGCGATGAAAAATGATGTTATTCGCGTATTTACTTTTCCTTATGTAATAATTATCACGTCAAGTGATAATACACTTGGAGTTAGTGGATTCTGTTCAAATCGAGCCACCGCTACTATTACTCCAGGCAGAAATAATTATCGTGTTTTCGTTGAGTGACATCATGAGCCTATTTGGTCTTTAATTGAATAATTCGTGTTGGATGTGCACGGAAAATATAAACGCTGTTTCAATAACCAAACAAGTTTTGTAATAAATAGCAAGGTTATACGACTGTTGCAGAAATTTAGGTGACATTTTTGATAGCAATAATCGCAATTTAATTTGATGCACCTGAACGGACATTGTTAACTTGTCATAAACACCCTACTGAAAATGAAACATGTATGGTCCATGTACGTTTTAATACTTTATATCAATTATTGCCATATATGGAATGAGGATAAACATATACATCCACATATGAATTTTTTATTTCCTTATATGAAATTATCAAAACACATATGGACCACATATGTTCCATTTTTCTAGGGCATTTAACAAGTATTGTTTTGTTAATACATCAGATTCAGGATTATTTTCGAAAATTTACAAACATACTTTTCAAATTTTGCATAATATTTAAATTAAAGAAAATTACGAACATGATCAATGAATTTAATCTTCGATAATTAGTAATTCACCTTGAAAGTTCACTATTGATAATTCAACAATTTTTGCAACATGTTCGTAAAATTTTAATATTGAAATTTTCTAGGGTTTTTCGTATAAAATTGTAAAAATGTTACATTGAAATTATATGCTTTTAAGTAAATTATTTAATTCAAAGAAATTTAATTAAATTTCTTGCAAACGTTCTACAAGAGTTACGAAGATGTCGATTATTGAGGATTATGTCATAATAGAGATTATGTAATAAATGAAAAAAAAGTTTAATTCTTAAGAACGAGTTATGGAAGCTATTAAGCATTTTTATGAATAATTGCTCACGTGCATTTATGGAATATAACACAATTTGAATAATAAATGTTAGAATGATTATATTCACAAAACAAATTTATTATATATGAGGTTTTAACAATTTTATACAAGGAAACAAAAAATTCATATATGGACATATATGTTTTTCCTTAAACAATACATATGGATTAAGGAAAAACATATATGTCCACGTATGAATTAGTTACTTATATAAAATTGTTAAAACATATATGGACCATATATGTTTCAATTTTTTAGGGTTTCACTTTATTTATTCTTGAAATCTAAATTTAAGATGCACTTCTTATATTCGTTCAATAATGATTTAATTAACCTTTCAGCACATGGGCAACGAATTGTGATAAGGTCGTGCTCTGTAATGACTCCTGAGGAGATCGACAACGCTGATGGAAAATGTAGTTCCTCGACAACAGCTAGCCATATCACCGTCGAGTCATGTAACATCTGCAGTACAGATCTTTGCAACGGCGCAACTTCCGTTTCCGGTTTATCGTTGCTCGCGTTTAGTACTATTGTTCTTCTTTCTTGCTATGTCAATTTACTCAAATAATAAAGTGTTTCGACGTTTTGAGCAATGATGCGCAATTTATTTAAAGTCATAGACGTGAAATATTGCGGGATGCTATACGAAAAATACATTTTTTTAGGTTACTTTGCAATAGTACATTAATACATCCGGTATATCTATTACTTTAAACAAGAAAAGAAGACGAAAAAAGAAAAGAAAAAAGAAAAAAAAAACACGGAGGGCGTTGTATAAATGTAGCTGATCGTATAATTATTTTATATACTTATACATATATATACATATTGTCATTGTAGAAATTATTTTAAAAAATTAATACTTATTTATATGATTGATTTATAATGAAATAAATTTTATCATTCGCTTGTGTTATTATTACACCATTATTTTTATAAGCAATACAATTAACTTTAGTTGTACTAGTTAGTACTCATTTTATTAGGGTCAAGTGATAAAAATGATCCATTTTCTCTCACACCTTGTTCACACACAAATGTAATATAACTGTAAATAATTTTCCGTTCGTAAAACAATATTTAACGATGATAACCAAAAATAAATACAAATAATAAATTGGACCGAGAAAAATATATTTAAATAATATTTAGTAATAATTAATTGAAATGTACAATTAAAATTATTTGATTTAGATATTTGAAACGGCATAAGAAAAAGATTGTTCCTTAAATTTGTTAATATAGTTATTGACACATTGTTACCAAATTAATAATTTCTTATAACATTTTCGATCACAATTTTAGCATTAATTTTAAATGCTTTAAAACAAATAGTTAAAGAACATTTCCCATTAAATTTTATTATAATTTAAATACCTATCAAGTGTTAACTAAGATGCGACTGCAGCAACAGTTTTAAATGTTTAAAAAATTGGGATAAACTGCAGCGTATTTTGACAGATTTGAGGTTAGTTTCCTACCGTACACTGCAGTTTAGTCAATGTTATAGGGGTGACTCACCGGTGCTGCTCATCGCCTTGGTGATGGGGATGGGCTAGCCCAAGGCCCATGCGGACGCCTTGGCGTACCTTGCCGGCGGTATCATGACGTCGCGTACCTTCGACAAAAATTGGGTTTGTGGCTCACAGCTCATCTTGGCGTTTTCTGCACTGGCCTCCTTGTGACTCGGACCTGACCTTTACTTTTTACTCGAACGATTGACAAATCTCGACTGTAATGATTATCTCACGACAACGACAACGACTAATGCGACGACTGAATAAAAAACTAATGGCGGCGCGCACGGCCGACCATGTGCGGCGCACGTGATTTCGCGGTGAGTCGGGCAAATTCGGGGATTCTCGAGATCGCGAACAGGGACGGGTGGCCGACAATGCAGCGCAGAGTCCGCCACCCGTCACAATATATAAGTACTGTAACATATACAGATGTAAAGACAATATAAATGCAATGCGATTATTGTACCTGTATAAAAATTTACCTCAAATTTATCGTTTGTTAGTTGTAGTTATAAAAATATTTACGCACAAAAAGAAAATTAATTACAAAAAACTGAATTAATAAATTGTAATTAGTCATATAAATTTGGATATTTTACAAATTTATCGAGTTTTTATAGTTCATTTTTAATTCACTTGACTCTACACAAAATATACGTTATAAATATTTTCAGACCTAGTACAGTAATTATAAAATTATATATATGTTCATAGGAAAGTGTTTAAAATTAAACGATGAACTTTTATATTTCCTTTATGTAAGAACACGATAAATGTGATGAAAATTAAATTAACATTTTGTTACTTTCACGAACATAAAATGTATGTCGAAAATCTTATCAGAAATCCGTCCATTATGTAGATTTCAAAAAGAACATTTTTAACTGTTTTGTAATATATAATTTGTAAATTTGGCGTATAAACATTTTATGTTTACATCATAGATTCTTATTTTTCAACAGTGTTTATATTATTTAAAATCACATTTATTAAGGTACACTGTTACTTCACTGGGAAAATCAACTTTTTTCTCCAATTAATGATATTTTTATTGCTATTTTGTTAGTTTTATATTCATTAACATCAAGCAAATATCATTTGCGTCAGTCCAGATGTTATTATTTCTATTATTTCTTTTATTTAACTAAATACATATAAAATTATTCTAATAAACAGCGGAATGTAAATAAGATTTCTACAGTTTTTTCCCTTTTGTATATTTTTCTGTCAACACCTATTAAGTGTTTCACATATACAAATCTTCTTTCGTTAAATTAATCAAACAACTTTGAATTAATCAAGAAGCTATTAATTTTCTGAAATATCTAAGAAAACTAAACTAATAATGTTTACCCTTTTATTAATGAAACTTTTTGTACAAAATGATCTATCTAATATAATATATACCAATATAATATATACCATATTACATAAGAATTGTAGACTAACAGTTTATCCTTAAAACTTTTCACTACTAAATTTATATCAACTTAGTCTCAACATTTGTTGAAAAAAATTATTTTATATAGTAGTACAGAGACTGTAGTCGTTATCGTCGATTTGTAGTTACGCAGTAGACTACGAAGCGTTTACTGAGTCCATTACCCATGTTAAAATTGACAAATGGCCGAGTACTGGCACAGTATCAGTAAGCCTCGGGCAACCGTTGGTCCAGTTCTGGAGTGAAACGCTAATAGATTAAGGCACAATATCGAATTATTGTACTGTAAAAAAGTATCGAAATTTTACAGAGTAATAATAGTTGTGTGCCAGAACTGGGCCTCCTCTTTTCCATATAGTTGGGATCCTACATAGGAATTTGGCACCGAAAATCAAATTCTTATGTAGGATCCCAGCTAGATTTTTTTTAACAGGGAAACGATATCCCTTCAACATCAGACGATATAGTAATTTTGATAACTTTTTTCTCAGTGCAGCACCGGCATAATACTGATTTTTTCTAGATGGGTAAGTAAGTATAAAAACTGTATTTAGCGGAGATGAAATTTCTCAGACATGACTCGAGACGTACGAATGTTGAGATGAATGTGTTCAACGAAGTGATGTCTCCACTAGAATCCACTTTGAAGAGCCTCAAAAAGCAGAAGGAATTTGCATTCAAAGCTTAGTTTGAATTATCAGACTTCTTATTCGCTGGGTCGCACCTACAAACGCAGCACGATGGAAAAAGAAACCAGTCCATAAATATGCCCTTACAGTCATTGTCAGGATCATAAGCCAGTAACCTGTGCCATTTGTATTTTTGCTCACATCCACAATCTCCCCCGCAACGATTCGTTTGCGGTTTTCTGTAATAATGCCACATTTAATGTTTGACATTATATTCAGTGTACAAATATTTATCAATTTTCATTTAAAATGAAATACTCACGAGCACACTTCCTGATGAATAGCTTGCTCAAAATGTCTAGTATTTACAACAGCTCGAAGTTTTCCAGCACTATTTCGAGACCAGTAGGGTGTAACAATCTCAATTTTTGATTGACACACATCCGTTCTGAAAATTTAATTCAAGTAATTTTATTAACATCTTTATACATCCGAATTTAAATAAATATATATTTCATACCGTCCAGTTTCAGTGTTCACATTATAATTCGTGGTATCCTGTCGTTTTTTCCTAATGCGACTGAAATAAGAGTCGCCCATATAGGAATCAAATTGGTCAGCCTTTAAAGTGTCTCGAAATTTGGGACCGCCATCCGGTAAATCATGTTCCACTGATGTTCTTTTTCGGCGCGTTGGTGAATCGTGATCTGGATCCATCTCAAATTCTCCGTACATCCTTTTTATCAACGCCTTATTCTCGTCTATAAATTGCTCTATTCTTTCACTATGGAATTTCATATCATTAGAGTATTTCATATCAAAGAATTGTAAAATTATATAAGAAATGAAACTTGATTTTAAAAGAAGCAAACAAACTTTTAGATTACAAAAATCTGTGCAAAAATATTTACATTCTGAGATTAAATAAAGAAAACATATTATAATTAAGATCACACTTTCGTATAAAAAAATATTTACAAAAATGTCCCGTATAGAATAATGTAATATAAGATTAGTATGAGCAACATCATGGGATTCATATGGCAAATAATGTAGACACAGGCTATATGTACACATGTATGTACAACACACGAGAAAGCTTGTCAATCATGTTCCGTAATTTCAACAGTAATCTAAGCCAAACAAGTGTGATCGTGAGTGACAAATGTATGCGTATGCGGTATATGCACGTACATTGCAGCAGGACTTATATAATGTATGCAATTTAGCGTTGAAAGCACGCGTTGTTCAGGGAACAATGCGTTTCATTTGATAAAATATTATTGCAAATACAATATTATTAATTGTATTTTGGAAATGTGTTTTCATCAATAATCATTCTTAATTAATGAGTATGTTGAAGCATAGCCATTTCTCTATACGTGGGACAATATGAATATTATCTGGGTTGTATCCGGAAGCTTTAAAGTGGGAGTTCTGTGGCAACAGTATTGTAACAGAATGATGGAGGAATAAGCTAATATTCATGCATATCCTACAGAGCTCAATAATGGCTGGATTTTTCTATTGTACTGGTAAAAATAAGATATTTTAAGAATATTATTATTAACTTCAAGATTATTTAACTTACATTGGATACAAAGTTCCAGCAGTTGGACAATACAGTTGATGATTTTTTTTAACACAAGGTATTCCTTTAACCAAATCTCCTTTCAGTTCGACTCCGAGAGCAACTGACAGTGCTGTCCACAATAGCTGAAATTAATATAAAATAATTGTTATTTTAATTTTTAAAATATGGCACTCAATTTGACATTAAAATATGACAACAGTGATTCTTGCTGAGGTTTTTTTTCATGCGTTTCGTACAATGATGTAACACGTGTAAACTGAGAATAATAATAAAACACAGCAGTGAATGAAAGTCAGGTGTTTATGGTGATTACCATAGTACCAGGATTTGTGAAATTTACAAAGTATAATTCTGGCGGTAGACAATTTTAGCGTTCGTTTTAGTTAACTTAATGGCCCGTACATAATATCAAAGGACCGAAATAATAAACCTGCGGTTCACAATAATTGGCGATTTTTATGTTATTTTTTCAATTACATGTTTTGTACCAAGAAGTCATTATGTCATAAAATCAACACTTTTTCATTCACTGACAAGTGTTATTCATAAAGTGAAATTCATGGAACTATAGCTTACTTCTCGACAATTTCTTAAATTTATTACAAATGAATCAAGTTTTTAAAATTAACTATTTTTCAGCTAATTAATTTTACAAATGGAAAAAAGTTGGTATAAGTCAACTTGAATACTTGTCTAAAAAATAATAATAGTGATGTAACTTTAAGTGAAAAAATGTACATATAAATAAACAACTGAAATCCTAAAATAAATTTAATACGATAATCATCCATCTAATCAGTAACATCAAACAATGTAATTGAGGTGAAAACATATCAGTTAATTTATAATTAGTTCATTAAAGCCACTTTGCACAATATATAGAAAACGATTCTTGTGACTTAATAATTTGAAAACTCAAAATCATACATTTATTTTATATGAATTGTGCAAGTTCTGAAGACACAAATATATAAACATTATAAAGCTTATGTGCACAATAATGCTTACTGGTATTTGTACGAGTGTTCCATTATTCAGGCGCGGATAAGCATTTAATGGCACAACTGGTACTTTTCCATTTTTTAACAAAATTGGTCCTTGAACTGGAGTCACCGAATGCGTATCAAGTGACAATTTTTGACCATCGTCGTAATAATCTTCTATTCTTTCATTGTCGTCGTCATAATCTAATATGGCATGTAGCGATGTTTTTGCACCGGAACTTGAAAATCCACTATTAACTTTGGTATAGCTGAAAACAAAAATGTATCAAAAATGAATCCAGTCGTTTTCCGCCCTAGGGCGGAAACAAATAAATTATACAAGGCGAAACATACACTTAATTAAACTCAATCAATCGCTCACCTAGTCGGCCTCTCGGGATAGCTCTTCTTAATTGTTTCCGGAGGTTGCGGGGTTGCTATTGGTTGTTCTAATTGCTGTTGCTGGGCCACGTTTGTCGGCACACTCGTGTGCAGCGGACCCGACGTCAGTCTTACGATTTTCTTCTCATCCGGCTGTTTGAATTGTACACTTTGCACTGAACTGCGCTCGGACTTGACAAATTCGGCGTTTCGTGCGGAGTACGAGGACGACGAGGAGGACGATTGCGCCGATTCACCGGGGTAACGATTTGAAGTTTGCTGCTGCTGCTGATGATGATTAGGGCGACGTTGTTGTCTTTGTTGTTGGTGATACTGCGTGGCGTACGGTAAATTTCGAAAGGGTTCCTCCTCGTCGTACTCCGGCTCTGACGCAGTCGGCAAAACTGCATTCAATCGCATTGTATTTACATGAAAAGTTCCAGGATAAAAGAACGTGGAACTCACGGTTACCGGCTGGTACGGTAACGAGTAATTCGCCAGAGCCATTTCTTCCGTTAAATCTTTAAGTCTGTGCAATGAATTTTCTACACTAAATCGAGGGTGAAGTGATTTTTAAAGATGACTGAAAAACAAAGAAAAAGTTATTAACATTTAAATTGTATAATTAAGGTTTGCGATAGCGAACCGACAAGCCAAGGTGTGCGCATACGAGTGAAACGAATTTATGCGATTTTGGGATGTAAATTGTCCTGTACGGACATAAAGATTATGATGGCTATTGTTATTTATACTGTTGTTGTATTATAACGAAGAAAGAATATTATATAAAACATTTATATATGTTTTAACAATTTTATATATGGACACATATGTTTTAACAAATTCTTAATTCATAATTTTTGTGCAATAGAATGTAATATTTGTCGTTGAGTTACGTATTTGTGAGTGAATAGAAGGTATATCTATTGTTAAAATCAAATTTGAAAGAAAATAGTACATTTGCAAATAATTAGTTACAAACAAACAAATAATCAACCGTCTGTGTTCCTATTTGAATAGAAATAAAAATGAATGAATTTTACATGAATTACATAGTTGATATATTAAAAGCGGAAATGGGAATGTAAATATTTCATTTAAACGACCTTGGATTCATTTCGGAAAGCTAATCATTAATACGTTCAAACAATCGCAGCGGAAGAAAAAAATTTGCGACCACTGTACAAATGTTGAGTAAAACTATTAGACGCAATAGCATAAACTCTGACCCAAGGTGTGTCTGCAAATGTTCGTAATTTTGCTGCAAATACTGTAAAGACAAAAGTTTTCCTTTAAGACGGATTTACTATTTAAAAGTATAATCTAGAAGTTAGAACATGTAGGCACACGACTATATCGGCAATTATTGAACAAATATAACAGCAAGCATTTAGCTTTAATGAAAAATAATAAATATATGTTGTAAGTGTGATATATTCAGATATATAATTTCAACGTGTTCTTTTAAAATGATGATTGTATGGAATTATATGATTACTTTAATATATCATAAACAATTATGCTAATGTGATACTCAAGAAAATAATGGACTAGTGTATCAATTTACAATGTGAAATGATAGCATGAAGTGCTATCAGTTTATGTAAAAGATGGCCTCAAGGCAACTTTATGACTGCTTTCATCGGAGACATTCTTTTGACGTTACGATTAAACTTGGGATACCAGAATGACGTATTTAGGTTATTTTTCTACACTTTGAAGACATTTTACACTTAAATGATGGCAGATGTGAAATTACAATTAAACATAACAAAAATTTTGAATAATAAATTTGAAGAGTTTCCAAATTGATTATTTTAGAATTAAGGATTATTTATCTAAAAAAAATATATATATAAACATACATTAACCATTCTTTCTTCCCATTTACAAATATAACTAAAAGTTAGTGATAATATACGTAAATAGTCATTCGATTCATGGACTGAAACAAAGACCTAAAAAAGGGAATAAACTAAACAATTTTGTGTATCCCAAACTAACAGATAAAGATTTTGTTGAATTCACGTGGATTCCCTTAGAGAGAAATAAAATTTGCACGAAATAAAGCGTACACTGACAAAACTGTTTATTTAAGAATAATAGAATCTTCTTATATTTAATAGATTTTCTATTTAATATTTTTAAACATTTTTAACATATATATTAGGTTGGTATAGTAATTATATAAACATCATAGACGATGTCCCTTCAACCTCAGATGGTATAGTAATTTTGATTATAACTTTTTTCTCAATGTGGCGTTAAAGTTGGTCCGAGCTTTGACGGTTACGCTACTCATAAAAAAATTTTATATATGCTGACATAAATTCCGCATATACGTCGGCATATATGTTTTCAGAAACTTGCCCGCATATATGCCACATATATGCCACATATATGGCAACCTATATAAATGTTTTTTTTCACGGGTATAGGTCCGACTGGTTCGGTTAAAGGCCATGCAAAAGTACGTAAAAGCGCGGATTACCTGAGAGCCCGGCGGATCAAAGTAACAATTTCCGTTGGGACATATTTCTCGGCGAAGTAATAGCACGCGCGGCCGTATCGGGCACGGTATATTCGGGACATATGAAATCAACGATTGTCGTTTGCTGCGCAAAAAAAACTTTCACTTTTCAGCGGCAAAGAGCGACGTTTTTCGAAATTACGTCAGCGCTCTCGACGGCGACTCGTGCGTGCCGAAATCCACGACAATTCCCACCGCAGAGCCGCGAACCGGGACGCGCCAAATGGTCCATCATTCGGTTCACCAGGAGCAGGCAGTCCAATCGGTCCGGCAATCCAATCCGACGCTCCTCGTTGGCGAGCGTCAACTGAAACAAGTGGTGCTAATGAGAAGGGGATAAGAGATGTCTCCCGATCATAAAGAGAAGTGCAACATTTCTGTCTCCATTATACCCGCGGCTGCTCCTTCTCTGTCGGTCTCGCGCGGACTTTCATGCGTGCTTACCTCGTCCCCCCCGTACGTGGCCGGTACCACTTTTTGACACGCCGTCTCTCTCGCGCGTGGGATATCCCACTCTCCCATGTTCTTTCTCGCTCTCTCTCCGGGGGCTTTCGGGCCGATTTTCGCCTTTCCTTTCCTTTTCAAGTGTCCCCCCCCCTCCGCCCCACCCCTTTCTCCCACCGAAATGATCCTTTCCTTCTTTTAGTTCGGTTTTGTTTTTTCAATTTGCGCCTCGGGAACGACCGACCTCTCTCGCTCTTGCAAAATTTTACTTCATTTGATCCTCTCACTCGTAACCACCGGCAATGGCCCGGCCCGGTTATTACCGATGATGCCGTTATTATTCGCGCGTAAAAAATTTCATTAATAGCAATATTGATTAGCTGTGGGATGTTAGAATTTATTCGGCCGCGACGGTTGTTTTGGGGGCCGATATCGAGGAACAAGTTTTTAAACTTCGGGCGAGTGCTTTCGTCAAGATATTTTGGGATTGTTAGAATTTTTTTCGATTCATCGAAATTAGATGTTGGCTTTAACGAAAGAATTTTCTTAATTTCGATGTTTGAGATGTTTTTAGATGTTTAATTAATATATATTAATACCCTAGTAAAAATGAAACATATGTATATCGTCCATATATATTACCTATGTATATGAATTAAGAAATAACATGTATATCCACACATGGTCATATATGTATTAAGAAAAAACATATATACCCATTTTTACTAGGGATATGAAACTGATTAATTTGTATCTATAAAGGTCTTACTTATAGCAGTCAATTGTTTCCGCGCAAAATGAAATTTTAGATCTAAAACACTTGCGCCGTTCATTTATAAATTTATTTTCCAAGGTTTACTATTTCTGACGTAATATATTTACATCTTCTTTTGTTGTTGTTAAACGGATCTTGTATTTAGAACAGGAAAATTCCACTTCGATTGCATTAGTATATAAAAAAAAAAAAATAACAATACAATATCACGTAAACATTAAAACTGTTATATTTCACTTAATGTTCTTTATGACGGTATGTAGATATAGCAATACATTGCTATTGTTCGAAATAAATATAAAATCGTACAAACCATTAGGCAGAATAGAAGCAATAATTCAATTCTTTATCAACGAGTCGTTTTAATAAATTCACTCACTCTCAAGATTGTTATTGTAATAAAGTACTGCCTTGATTTATAAACGACGTATTCCGTGCAAACCAAACACAATGCCGTGACACTTTTCACTATGACTCCTACCTTAGCCGGGGCTACTATTGCAGCGCGCGCGTTAAGATTAAGCATTGATTAAGTCATGCGTATCTAGTGGCCAAGTATTATCAGTCGAGAAATATCTGGTTTTATTCCACGTGCGTTGCATGTCGCGAATTGAAAATTACTGCAAAATTTTGTCGTCAATTAAGATAAATTGTTTTATTAAAAATCTTATATGGGAATAAAACAAATTTGTGGCCAAAGCGAAGCTAAAGCGTTGCTTCTGTGCTATTAAATGATGCTAATTTCTAGATTATTAATGAAATATCTTTGCAATCAGCAAGATTTCATTATTGCTTGAAATCTAATAAAAATTTTCTTTTTCAATCTTTCTAATTCCATTATCCAGTTAGTCATATATGTTTGCACTGTAATAATGTTAAATCTTAACTTATTTGGATTATTACTTTATTTTACGTTCGCAACATATCATATCAATTTATTCATTTTCAAATAAAAGGTACCGTATAAATCTTGAAGAAAAAAATAATATAATTCCTTCAACAATGATTTTATATGCATCCTAAGACATTTTCCGATTTCCCGTAGTGGCCTTTAACTTAAATTTATCTTCTGTTTTATTTACTTTCTGGGTTGTCATAGCTATCCCTCAATGGTTCAAAGGTTAACCTTAAGAAATACGATAAAAGCTGTTTATCGAATTCTGGCCGAAGATGCACAGTAATTTTATTAAAAATTGATATCACATAAAATTGGTATCATAAAAAAAACATTTTTTATTTATCGTCTTTTATAAACGTTTTATTTACATTCTTTTATCTACTAAAAAATAATTTCAAAATCATTAAATAACAATAATAAAATATAAGTTCAACATGTAAATACAAATTCAAAAAAAAAAAAAAAAAAAAAAAATTATTTAAAAAAAAAAAAAAAAAAAAAAAAATTATTTCAATAACAACAATCTAATAAAACTCTGAAAAGTTAAAAAATGAACGTTAAATAATTTGATCTCATCGTGCTTTTTTTATAAGCAACGTTTTGCCCCTGATGGATGTTTGTCATTTCATCACCAGGACTTAAATTGTAGCCATTCATTAATGTCTATAAGGTAAAGGAAGATAAAGGGACTGAGTTATTATTTTACGTGTATTTCAAGTTATTAATATGAATATATAACAATATGAAATCATCTTAAATGTTCGAAAATTACTTATAGTAAAAATGTAACATATATGGCCCATACATGGTCCATATGTGTTTCATTTTAATTAGAGCTAATTATTCTTTACGCGTAAAACTTCGGGTTATATATCGGGACATCACACTTGTTTACCCCCTGTCTAAATATAAATTTATCAGTAGAATAAAATTGTTAATTATAAAAATAATATATATTATTATTAAAAAAAAGTAGATGTAGATATTAATTTTGGCCTCATAAACGATTATTTCCTGAGTGTTTTGTGACGTAAAATGAAAATGATCTAATAAGGGAAAAGTTATCTCAGTAATCAGTAAAGGAGCCAATTAATGTTAAAATTCTAATTAAGTACATTTTCCTAACGATGCTCTGTAGTGGGGGTATATCCGTAAAAGAGAGTGAATGAACATTTTTTAGACCAGTTTTACTCCTGTGGTTTTTGACGTTACACGTTCGATCGTTTCTGACGCGAAAAGCACGGAGCTGAACTTTTTAGAGATTTTATTTATGACACACTTCATCAATAAAATAATCAATGGAGGTGCGTCGCCGTTGGAGTCTGCGAAAATGTGGTAATTAACTTAATGTTAAATTATCCAAATACTCGAGGTTTCATTTGTTACTTCGTACCATTACACAAATTTAATGTTTTAAACTGCCACACACACTTAATTTATAAGAAGTGAAATTTAATTGAACAGTCATAAATCATTTTATGATTCGTATTATACTTTTCAAATTATTATTAATCCCCTAGTAAAAATGAAACATAAAATGTTTTAACAATTTCATATATGTTTTTTCTTAATTCATATCTGGCCGTATATGGTAATGATTGATATAATATTCTAGACAGATGTGATTTCAATAATTTCTTTACATTGAAATCAATTAATACCATATATGAACCATATACGTTTCATTTTTATTACGGTCGTCTTACAACTATTGAAAAACTTCAAAAGTTTAAGTGATTGATTTTTCTAAACAGTGGAAATTTACACACTGAGAAAAAAGTTATATTAAAAATTACTATACCATATGAGTTGTGACAGATATCGTCTATGGTGTCAGCATAATTACTATACCAATTATAAAGAAATTTTCCATTCGATATGGTAATTTTTTTATATTAGTGTTGTAAATTTGTTTGTTATTTTGGTGATTATTATCATACTAGTATATTAAATTTTATTATATCGAATGGAAAATTTCATTATAATTGGTGTAGTAATTTCGTAGACACCATAGACGATATCTGTTAGAACTCATATGGTATAGTAATTTTCAATATAACTTTTTTCTCAATGCAGTTATAAAAATAATTATTGAATTTCGATTTTGAATTATTGAAACAAAATTACAGTAGGGACCAAATTATTAATGACTCAATATTTCTACAATTTGTAGTTTTAGTGATTTTATTGAAAAAAAAAAACCAATTGATTTCTATAAGGTTGTTTTATTTGACATTATTAATAGTGTAATTATTATTGCTTTTGATAGTCAATGTACTGGAAATTGGCTTCATTTATGAAATGTGTTTTCTTTTCACTTTAATTCAAATTAAAAACTATTTCTGCCCCTAACAATTTGACCACCCATTGTACGTTATTGTTCTATGTCATTTAAAATGCTATTCCCCACCCAATATTTTGATAAATTACTTTCCTTTTAAATTCGAGTACATCAATATTTATTACTTCCTGAATTATGAAATGAATGTCTCATGTAACATAACAACAATTTTTAACAAGAGATTGTTGCAAAGTTTACCTTTTACATAACATCAACATTTCACAAGCATTTCAATTACTTACATAAATAAATATTTAAATAATTACATCAAATGAACACCCTTTGAAAAATAAATTAATGCAGAAATTTAAGTTTATTGAAAATCATTGATATTTATAACATTTATGAATTTATATTTCACAACACGTATATTCAAAATGTAAATTTCAATTGACACAAGTCTTTCAATTTCATCTTCACGTTTCAATTGTCTGCATTGTAATCAAATTTAATTTTTATGGTAAAACTGTTCTTTTATTTGCATTTATTTTTTCATTTAGATATGTTATTTGTGTGCAATATGGAAACGTTTTATAAGCAAGTGGATATCATAATATACTCCTTCTAACAACAATTTAAATTTTCTATAATAAATTTGTTTTATATATCTACTTCTGTAGAAAATACTTTAGTATTTTCAAAATAATACAAAATATTGTTTGTTCACAAAAATTTATAAAAAAATTAAACCTTGTTTAATTTTATCATTATATTCTTCAAATAGTTTAAAAAAAAAAAAAAACTTGATAACTAATACGCCATTGAATTTTAAATTTAATATTGAGTGCTAAATATCATTAAGTGTTGGTATGTAAAATATGAAATTATGTTTCCAATGAATTTACTACTTGGAAATGTGGACTGTATTTATCAATTTACTCTGTTTTGGTATTAAAGACAGCACAAGTAGTTGCTAATAGATTCAAAATAAGACTTTATATTTCTATGATTTTGTTTAATTTGAAGAAATAAACTAATGTGCTAATAAAAAATTGTAATAATATGGTGTTGATCAAATTTTTAATTTTCTTATCAAAATATAAGGAAGTGCATTCAACGATAGATACATGGCACAATAATCTTTACTGATAAAAGGTACTTAGTAATAATTTTTTATTGTATATACCTAATAAAAAAATTATAATAATAACATTATGATTCCTAACAAATGTTACTTAATTCACAAAACATTGATAAAAAAACTTAACTCGAAGGTAAATCAATTTGTGTCAATATATTATGAAAACCTAGTCAATGTATTAGTCTAAATGAAGGAGTATATAAATATATATAAATTAAATTTCACATGTTACTGAATTTTGATTTTCCAAAATATCCATCTTCAAGAATAATTTTGTAAGTTTTTATAAGTGGATTAATATGATTCAATATCAATTTGTCGAGGACAATATTTTCTTTAATTTCCTACAAAATTCATTAAATTTATTACATTTCATTTAATTATAGTTTATTACGTGCAATTATACTTAATTTGTGAGAGTTTTTTCCTCAGACTGTACGTTTCTCGAAAATGAAACACGCAAACTAATATGAAATCTCGATATGAAAAAAAATGACACAAATAATGCTGGAAACCATAACGCCAAGTATATATTTGAGCATTTTAACTTCAGTAGGGGAAGGCTAATCTCTCAAACAACTCTTTCTATACAATGTATTAAATATGTATATATACTACATTATATACTGGAATTAATTTAATTCTTTTTCTTTTTTATTCAACATCCAGCAAATTCTCCTTAATTTTATCCTATAAAAATGATTTTAATTTCAATTACAGAAACTTCTTAGCCAAAAACTTAATATTATTTTAGTGCGTTATTTTCATTTTATATCATTTTGGAACATTTGTTGATTTAAGTTTCAGACTAAAATAAACACATCTCATTAAATTTACCGTTTTATGACATTTGCTTGAATGTTATTTTATGGAGAATTATTCTAAGCTTTACGATAGAACAAACGTTTTATGATAATCTAAGAAAAATAGTATTCTTAAACTTTTTACACGAGGCATTAAAAAATTAAAATAATTACATTATAATAAATGCCTCAAATTTTAACTTTGTCTAAAAATATTTCACTTGTAATTATTTATACGATTCTTTATTAGATATATAGAAATGTATAACTCAATGTGATAAATTAAATTTGGAATAGTGTAATTCTTCAAATGGAAAATATTTTCTTAGACTTTGCTGAAGATACCATTTTATGGTATAATTTTTGAAACTTTATAATCCATACAGTCACCAGCCCTTTTGAAAGTACGTAATATATTCAAAAGTTTAAGAAATTTAAATTTTCCCCGATACCCATAGAGTTTGAACTTGCAGGAAACGATAAATGTATTATTACAAACATAAAGTTCTAGAACTCGTATTTGCGATGAAAAAAGCAACGTTACGATGTTTGAAATTACCTTCGCATTTTGCCTTTCCACGATTGGAATCTCTACATTTCAACAGATAAAAAGTTGTTATACATTTTTAAGCACAAGTTGTTGGCTAAAAATTATTCCGCAACAAGTGTTAATATAAATCTTCTTTTTATCCAAGATTAAGAAAAATGTTTAAAATATTCAGTTGTAATTCCAAATATGAAATTTTCATTAATGTATTATTGTTTTTTCTATTAACATGAAAATTTTTTGCCCTTTGTCTAAATGATAAATTATCAATTCGTCAAATTATATAGACGCCATTTTATCAAAAATTTATATTATCTGCGTTGATTACAGTCAAAAACATTTTCTGCTAATTTCTGCTATAACGCAAGTGTGGATAAAATGAGTTTTCGACAAATTGCAAGTTGGATAAAATGATTTTCTGCCACAATGCAAGTCTGGATAAAATGAATTTCGGATAAATTCAGAGGCACCCCTTTCGTTCAACTGGGACGAAAATTCGGCAATCCTTGCGAGGTGGGGTGGGTGCGGGGTGGGGGGGGGCAGAGGTGAAAGACGGTGAAAGACGTCGAAAAGCGGGGAGCGAGAGAGGGAGAGCGAGCGCGCTCCCAGTGCGCTGGTACTTTGGCTCACGGTGGGTACGTACATACATTACGTTTCAGAGACGATACTATAGCGAGAAACGTCAGGCGTGTACGAGCCGATAGTCATCCGGCAGCCAGCCGCGGAAGCGCCTCGCCCGGCGTCGACTCTCTCGCTCACGCCGCTAAACAGCGACTCGGCCCGAACCCAACGAAAATTCCATTCATTTTCCCCAAAGGGGCGAGCGCGCGGCGACATTTTGTTATTCGGCCGATTGGACGCGGCCGCGTAACAACGCGGCGTCCCCGCACTACCTTCTTTTTTTTTTCACCCAGGCGGCATCGAGTGTTTGGCCGCGCGGTGACAGCAGCGCCGTACTTTTTCGCCGACACCGACCGTGACAACTGATGATAATCCAACGCCACGACGGAGTCTAACGAGCGCCACGAGAGCCCACCGACTAGCTCTGTTTTCGTCGCAAAAAAGGGTGCGTTAGGCCTCGCTTTTAATAAGCACATCTCCCCCCCCCCCTCCCCGCCCCAACTATGTGCATTTTTCATTCAACGTCAAGACCCCCGACCTTTGTTGCGGTTCTCGACTCGCGCTAGCTTCCCGGCTATCCGCCTTACCATTAGGCCAAACGCTCTCCGGATTTACCATCCCGGTCGACCGGTGTTATATCTTTTTTTTGCAAAAATTAATTTCCAATTTCCTTTCCTTTTTCCGCGGGACTTGCGTCTCGATTCTTATATGCTTTTCAATCTTGTGGAAATGAATGCTAAAAAAATATTGCAAATCGCTTAAAACCACTAAAAAACGCTAAAAAACTGCTTAAATGGGGAAATTTCAACATTTTTCAGCATTCTTTTCCATAAGGGAAAATTGTTCTACCCTGTAATTGTTTAATTTAATGTTATAGTCACATTAGAACGCTTTATTAAGCGTAGACTGTCGCTTTTAAGGGGTGGGATTGCAGTTATTTTTGCAAATAAAATAAAAGTGCGGTCGAAATTGAATGAAATGGTCCATCTGTAAATCATAGGTAAAGACTGTGGCAGTATTCGGAAGTGCCTGCGAGCACGTGTACCGCGTTACGAACGGAGAAAGAGAGACAGAGAGTTAGAGAGAAAGAGAGAGGTCATCAATTTACCTATCGCTGTCTTGTTTTCAGTATATATTGATTCCCACCGTTCATCTGTCTTGTTTCTTCTGGTCGAAGGGCGAAGCGACGATGAACTTCAGTTTCTTTGAATATTTTTTTTTTTTTTCACAAACGATGATCTTTTTGTTTATTTGTTTTTCGTTTCGTAGACGAGACCGGTGGTTGCGTGTTTCGTAGACTGCGATGGGTGGGGAGAGGGGAGGTGGGGGGGGGGGGTC